>CAUYLG010061901.1:0-95092 GCA_963573385.1 Cacajao melanocephalus
GCCAAGATTGTGCCATTGCACTCCAGCCTGGGCGACAGAACGAGACTGTTTCAAAAAACAAACCAAAAACCAACAAAAATCCCATATTTTATGCTTAGAATATGTATATATATTCATTCATAATCACATATATAACTTTTATTTTATAAAACGGAATACATTATATTGTCTGCAACTTGATTTTAAAAATCTTTCCATGTCAATACTGTCAACAGAAAGAGTCAAACTGTAAAATAATTGAAGAGATTTACTCTGAGCCAAATGTGAGTGACCATGGCCTGTGACACAGTCCCAGGAGATCCTGATGACGTGCCCAAGGCAGTCAGGCTACAGCTTGGTTTTATACATTTTAGGGAGACATGAAACATCAACCAATACATGTAAGATGTACCTTGGTTTGATCTGGGAAGGCAGGACAACTCAAAGCAGGGAGGGGGTTCAGGGTGGAGGGAGTGAGAAGGGTGGGGGCGAGGAAGGGCTTCCAGGTCAAAGGTGAATTCAAAGATTTTCTGACTGGCAATTGGCTGAGAGTTTATCTAAAGCCCTGGAATTGATAAAAGGGAGTGTCTGGGTTCAGATGGGTTTTGGAGACCAAGGTTCTTATTATGCAGATGAAGTCTCCAGGTAGCAGGCTTCGGAAAGAACAGAACCTGTTTCTTATCAAACTTAAAGAGACAGCTTTGCAGCGCCATTTCAAAATATGTCAAAGCAATATATTTTGGGGCAAAATACTTTGGTTTCTTCCAGGGCCTGCCATCTGTCATGTTGGTATCTTATTGCTACCAAGAATCTGTGCTGTCTTAAGGTACAAGACTGTTTTAATGTTAATGCTGGTCAGCTGTGCCTGAATTCCAAAGGGAGGAAAGTTTAACGAGGCCTGTCTGACCACCCATTCTCATCATGGCCTGAACTAGTGTTTCAAGTTTACTTTAGAATGCCCTTGGTTGAGAGGAGGAGTCCATTTGGTCGGTTAGGGGTACTTAGAATTTTATTTTTGGTTTACAGTACCCATAAAATTACATAATTCATTTTTAGATGTCAGTTTTATAACCAACGGACACTCATTTCTTCTGTTTTGTTACTGGTGCTAAAATTTTTTTGGCATAAATTCCTATTATTAGGACTCATGGCTAATAGTGTATGACCGTTTTAAATTTCAATAATTATTCTGTCTCCAAAAATGTGGTAACAATTTCCTCTTCCACCAACATCGTGTAAAAATACCCATCTTCTTCACTATTGCCATTACTAGCTATTGTCAATCTTTAAAATTTTTGTCAACTTGCATATAAAAAATGGTATCTTATTATTGTTATGTATTTCTTCTATTACTAGTGAGGTAGAATATCTTCTCATATGTTCACTAGTCATTTTTTTTTTTTTAGAGATGGAGTTTTGCTTTTGTCACCTAGGTTGGGGTACAATGGCATGATCTCAGCTCACTGCAACCTCTGCCTCCTGGGTTCAAGTGATCCTCATGTCTCAGCCTCCTGAGTAGCTGGGATTACAGGTGTGCACTACCATGCCCAGCTAATTTATGTATTTTTAGTAGAGACGGGTTTTTGACATGTTGGCCAGGCTGGTCTCAAACTCCTGACCTCAGGTGATCCACCCACCTCTGCTTCCCAAAGTGCTGGGATTTCAGGCATGAACCACCACACCTGGCCTCTCATTTTTTTTTTTTTTTTTTTTTTTTGAGATGAAGTTTTGCTCTTGTCACTCAGGCTGGAGTGCAATGGCTCGATTTCGGGTCATTGCAACTTCTGCCTCCCGGGTTCAAGTGATTCTCTTGCCTCAGCCTCCTGAATAACTGGGATTACAGGAGCCTGCCAGCATGCCCAGCTAATTTTTATGTTTTTAGTAGAGATGAGGTTTCGCGATGTTGGCCAGGCTGGTCTCGAACTCCTGACCTCAGTAGATCCACCTACCTTGGCCTCCTAAAGTGCTGGGATTATAGGTGTGAGCTGCTATGCTTGGCTTCATTGGTTGTTTGTATATCTTCTGTACATTACTTATTCATATTTCTTGCCATGTACACAAAACATTTATTTTTCTGCTGGGTTGCTTTTCCTTTTCTGATCACTTGTTATAAACTATTCTAATTGCTTATCAAAAAGCCTTATTTTGCCGGGTACGGTAGCTCATGCCTGTAATCCCAGCATTTTGGGAGGCCAAGGCAGGCAGATCACCCGAGGTCAGGAGTTAGAGACCAGCCTCGTCAACATGGCAAAACCCTGTCTCTACTAAAAATACAAAAATTAGCGGGAATGATGGTGTGTGCCTATAATCCCAGCTCCTCAAGAGGCTGAGTCAAGAGAATTGCTTGAACCTGGGAGGCGGAGGTTGCAGTGAGCTGAGATCGCACCACTGCCCTCCAGCCTGGGTGACAGTGAAACTCCGTCTCAAAAAAAAAAAAAAGCCTCATTTAGCATACCCTTCAATCCTGCAATTTTATGTTAAGGAAGAAAATAATTGGTCAAATATGCAAATAGGTACGTAGAAGGGACTTAGCACACATTGTTTATAACAGAAATATTTGGAAGCAATTTAAAATCTGAGAATAGAGAAGCAGATTAAATGAATTATGGTAAATACACACAATGAAAGAAGATGCAACAATTAAAAATGATAATATATTTCTATGAATTCTATATTTGTGTAGAGATTTATAACAAAGTTAAAAGTTTTTATAAAGCACTTTGTTAGTATGCTCTCATTCTGGTAATATACAGTAACATATATATCATCTGAAAGATCCAACATGTTTTAATATGGTTATTTGTGGGTAGTAAAATTATAGATTTTTTTAAAAACATGTTTTTAATTTTGTCTAATTTTTGTACAATTAAAAATTTTTGTTTACATTTTTAAAAAGGAAAAGTGTTCTCAAAATTGAACCCAACACTCAAATCAGGTTACGGTGGAGCCATCGAGTCCTCCAGTCAGTGCAGGGAATGAGACCTAGCTTTCATTAGCTTTTTGGGCAACTTCATTCCTTTACTGCCACAAACTGAGCTTCCAGCCCACTAAAACCTTCACATTGGTTTAATGTTTTCACATTAACTCTCGAACTCCCAGGCTCAAGGAATCCTCCTACTTCAGCCTCCCGAGTAGCTGGGACTGGAGGTGCACTCCACTTCACCATGCTGGGTGAGGTTCTTTTTTCTTTTTTTGTAGATACAGGGTTTTACTCTGCTGCTCAGGCTGGAGTGCAGTGGCACTCCATAGCGTCATAGCTCACTGTAGCCTTGAACTTCTGGGCTCAAGCAATCCTCCTGCCTCTGCCTCCCGAGTAGCTAGGACTACAGTCATATGCCACCATGCCTAGATAATTTAAATTTCTTTTTCTTTTTTTTAAGATGTGGAGTTTTGCCATATTGCCCAGGCTGGTCTTAAACTCTTGGGCTTAAGTGATCCTCCTGCTTTGGCCCCCTAAAGTGCTGGGATTACAGGCATGAGCCACCACACTCGGCTGAGGTTCATTTTTCATGTGAAAGATTTGACATTCATCTCTGCCCACAGTTTGATCATATCAGAAAACAACCTGTGCAGCCACTTTCTGATTGTTGAAGCCTCTTCATTCTTCCTCAGCAGGATCCTTTGAGATACAATAAACTTCATGTTTGAGAATGCCCTGTCCCTTTTAAGCACTTAAATTTTCTTTGGAACATTCTGAAATCTAACTCCCGACATCTATAAAAATTACATCTGACAATTTTACTTCAACATTCTAGTAAATGCAATTGTGAGCAGAGCAAGCATTTACTAGGTGCTCTGCTTCTGGCAGAAAGAGACTCAGGTTAGTGTCCTGATTCTTGGAGACCTCTGGCACTACTGTAACTTGCTTTTGATGTTTGCAATCTTAGCTAAGAAAGCAGCATCTGTGTCCTCCAATTATCTTAGTCTGTTCCTGTTTCTCCTTTTGTCCCCGTCCAAACATTTCCATCTTCAGTTTTGTGGTTTCCTTTTTTGACATACACGCTTTTATTGAGTCCCTTCAATTAGACTCACTTCCTCTCCTCCAGTCATGGGATCCACATGATTGACTTATTTATCGTCTTGTCATAAAATTCAAGTTCCTCTCCCACTCTGGTCTTCTGCAATACAGCCAGCACTCCCCAGACTTTATGGTTTTAATAATATTAATTACAAATACAGGAAAAAATCCTAAAATTAATAGGTTTGGCAACAAAAAATAACATTCCCTCTCACCTCCAATCATAGACTATCAGCATCTTTTAATAAAATAACAATAGTTTAATTTTAAAAGGGTTAGAAAAGATATAATTTCAGAATTTAAAAATACTTTCAAAAGGCACTCTTTTGTTATGAACCAGAAATGTTTTATCATGGACCAGCTCCAGTCTGCAGATCTATGTAGGAAGCCACTGCTGTAATATGTGGTTTTGCAGTTATGTTTGGACAATTTCCTTGAAAATTTTAGAAAGTACATGATGCCTAATTTTTGTGTTAGTTACCTCGTAATGTATCAGAGGCCCATACATCTATCATAAGTTGTGAGCCCTCTCAAAAATTCTGTTCCCAGACACCACACGTCAGCTGGTCAGACTGGGGAGATGAAAATACCACCTGTAATGCCATGTCCTTGAGAGTCTTCTTCAGCCACTAGCATGTCCCAGGTTTCTTCTGGTGGTGTATAATTTGATCTCATATTGCTATAGTTTGAATATCTGACTCTGCAAAATCTCATGTTAAAATTTGATCCCCAGTGCTAGACGTGGGGCCTAATGGGAGGTATCTGGGTCATGGGGCAGATTCCTCATGAATGACTTGGTGCTGTCTGTGTGGTTATGAGTGAGTTCCTGCTCTGGTAGTGCTGGGAGAGATTGTTAAAACGAGCCTGGCACCTGACGTCTCTCTCTTGCCCACGCTGTCTTGTCATGTGATCTCTGCACACTTCAGCTCCTCTTAACCCTTCCAGCATAAGTGGAAGCTTCCTGAGGCCCTCAGCAGAAGCAGATGCTGATGCCATGCTTCTTGTACAGACTGCAGAACTGAGAGGTTTTCTTTTCTTTATAAATTACCCAGCCTCAGGTATTTCTTTATAACAACACAAACAGACTAAGACACGTATATACCAATTAAAAGATGGGGTTGCTGAATTATCACAAACTCTCCATCAGGCCTCAGAATACTCCAGGAAGAAGGAGCACCAACCACCAGTAAGGTGAGGTCTGCAGATGTCCTAGGCCTTTAGCAGAGTCACAAACCAAGGAAATGGGGTCCTCGTGGGGTGGGGGAATGGACTCTGTGCACCTGCTGACATCTGTTAATCCTCCTTAGAATTCTGTCCAGGAATGAGGATTGTCTTTCCTCCTTAACCCTAGTGAAGACTGATACTTAGCAGGATAATGACAAAGATCTTTCTAGCATAACAATGCTGGACTTACGCTATGAAAAACAGTCAATATCATAATAGCAAGAGAGGAGATGGCTTATCCTGAGATATTTCACCAGGATGGGGTTGAGACAGATCCTCAGAATCTCAAGGGCTTGCTTCTGCAAGATAGACCAGGACCCTGAGGAAGGACAGAAAAGGGAGGGAGACTGAGAGCAAGGGCCCTCCAGACGATCACACCCAAGGACTCTGTATGAATCGGAAAGTTACAAAATAAGAAAAAAATGTTTTGCACCATTCATTGGACGTTGTGTTTGCTATCAGTTAAGAGTAAGAGTCTTTTCTCTCTGTCCATGAACTGTACCTGCAGGGTCATGGATCAGAGTGGAAAGAGATATTCATCAAGATTTCACCACCCTTTTGGCAATGAAACCAGACTACATTTTTAGTACACATACTTTGGCATCTATACCGAGGGGGAAGTTAAATTTAGCGCATTTCCTGCTAGTCGCTGAACACTGCAGTACCTCCGGGGTCTTAAGTTGAGTTACAGTCTTTAATGTCTATCTGTGGAATCTCTCCTTTTAAACTGCTAGGCATTTGAGGAGCCTGGATTTATGGTTTGAACTGTCACCATAAATCCTTAGTGCCCACCCAGAAACCGTGCTGACTGGGGGGAATGTTCATAGTAATTTCTCGGTCCCACCTAGTGGAACGTTAGGAATGTTCCTGTCAGACGGGGTGTGTGTGCGTGCACTAGCTTGTGTCCACGCATGGAGACCGTGTGGTATAAACAGGGTACTCTGGGTGACCTTTCTCAGACTCTTGTTGCATCTGCTCCTGAAGAATGTGTTTGCCTTGTGTTGAGTTGGAAAAATCAGATCAGCATGTTGTGCTACCTCCAAAAGACAAGTGATTCTGGAGCGAGCAGGATGAACTCTCAGGGGCACAGGCCCTACTCTACCCAGCCTTCTGGGTCAAGTGTCAGAGACAGGGTCCCATGGACCAGTGCCCGCAGACACAGCACACCAGAATCTCCTAGGAATGTGTTTAATCATGGTCGGACTCTATGCAGGCCAACCAGATTAAACTCTGGGAAATACAGCTCAGGAATCTATATTTTAAAAAAATACCCCCAGGTTGTTTTGTTATGTGACTGGGTTTGGTAACCACTGCCTTACTCGGCCCATTCCTCAAGAGGGTGGTAGCATCACGCAGTGTTGATGTTAAGTCTTTTAGATTTTACCTCCTAAGCATCTCTTGCATCTTTCTCCTCTCTGTGTTTATTAACCCCTAGCCAAGTCCAAACTAGCAGCATCTCTGGCCTGGACCACTGCAGCAGCCTCAAATTTCTCTTGTAGAGAGGGACTCATTCCTCTCTCGTCTGAACTTCACAGAGCAGCCAGAGTGGCTGTTTGAATATCAGGGATTCTGTCACACCCTCTACCCTACCCTGACCCTCATCATTTCCTTCCATTGCTTTTTAGAATGAACACAACATTCTTCACGTGGCCAGAGGGTCTGCTGAGCTGGTCCCTACTGATTTCACCAGACTTCCCTCCCAGCCACCTGCCTGTGCAGCCGCCCCTCTCCAGACATTCCTTCCCCTTTCCCTGGTCCTGCCTTCAAGCACAGCTGTCATCACTTCTGCAGGAGGTTTTCCCAATTCTCATGGGTAGCACTTGAGCAATTTTACATTGATTTACATAATACTTTGACTAGGTGCATCTCTCTGAGCAAACTGGAATTTCTCACAAAGGCAGAGACTATGTTTCTTTAGTCTTGTAGCCCTAGTGGTTGGTATGTAGGAAGCTCTAAATACCTGCCTTCTCCTCTCTATAACAATCGTCAGAGAAGACACAGGGTCCTGAGATGGATCAGAACTTTGTAATTATATTCAGGAGGAGTTCTGTCTATTCATTCATCGTGACGTGTAATATCATGTGCTATTTTTTAAAATTTATTTTTAATACTTTTTCACTCAGCCTATGCACACGAAATATGTGCCATTTAGAACTGCAGGATTCTGGGTCCAGCTGGACTCAGCTAGCATAGAGCAAGCACTGTTAGTAACGATTTGAACACTTTTTTGAACACTCGGTATATCTCACTTCCCGTGGCTTGATGAAAAGAAACATTTGTTGAACGTGAACTATGTGCTAGATGTGCCCTTTGCCTTTATGTTGCTTATGGTCTGAGGAGGAAGGAGACATTAAACAAGTAACCATAAGTTTGTAAGTTTTACAAAAGGGGCAGATAATACGCCACAGAGATGCAGAACAGAGGGGTCCGAGTCTAGTCTAGGGAATCACGGGAAGGCGTCTCTGCATAGGGAATATTTGAGCTGAGATCCAGAGAATAAGTGGCAGTTAGAACAGGCTGTAGGGAGCAGTACATGTGTGGCCCCCCTGAACTTAGGAAGAAAGGGTGTTTAATGGGCAGCAGGGAGTACTAAGCTCTGCCTCTCTCCTGTGAATTGGGGCTTGGCCCATCCACACTCTGGATCTCGACTCCTCATCTGTCATGAGTGTTTGGGTGACAGGGCCTATGCTGACCTGGACCCTGGGCTGGGTCTCGAGGGCAAATGCCACACTAAAAGGAGGAGTCGTGGGTAGGCAGGCAACTCTCAGGACTCCTTTCTCTCAGGCATCACACAGGCTGTTGCCAATTCAGCACCACTAGCACTCTTGTCAGAACAATTTTAAACATTATCACCACTGGCAGTTTTTACTCATTTCTTTATTAATATAGAAAAGGAGCCCAGGGCAGCTGGACCAGTAGTACAAAGCACCAGGAGTTAATATCATTCTGGTGAAAGGGTTGGTTTTATGAAAGTGAAGGAGCAGGCAGGAGCTGCAAGGTTCCAAGGCCAGGCCCAGCCTACTGCCCAGAACCCCTGAAATAGCTCCCTGGGAGAGGGCTGACAGGTGGGTCGGGGTGGACTGAGCTGGAAACCATGGAGACAGATGGCAGGGATAGAGGGTCATGCAGTGGGAACCACCCTGTGGCTGATAAGGACAGGGAACTGGTAGCTGGAGGCTCCCCACTGGACCATGGGCAGGGGCTTGCAGGTGGCCTCGGCTCTGGGGGCAGGTAGAGAAACTGCAGAGACTGATAGGCATGGAGAACCCAGACATGGCCCTGGGGCTGAAGGGCCTTTTCCCCTCTCTCCACCAGGAGCCACCTTTGCTCTATACTACATGTGGGGCTTTAGGGCCCAAGGCACAGGGGAGGCTCAGAGGCCTCTAGTTGGGAGGAAGATGGGGCAAGGAAGGAAGCACTTGAGTGTCCCTAGTTTAGGCAGCCAGGGCTGACACTGGCAGGACAACAGCACCCCTGCAAAGTGGGGCTAGAAGGTGGGGCAGGGACTGGCTTATCCTTGGCCAGTGACCAGGACCAGCCCCATTGCAATGGTGCCTGTCTTGAGCCTTAGCAAATCAAGTGTGCAACAAGCACGGGGTGTTGGCAAACCTGGGCTCTCGCCTTATCTCTGCCAGAACTTGTATCACACAGGGCTATATCACCATGGTCCAGCCATGTCCTGCCTTGGCCTGTTTCCTCTTCTGTCAATGAGGGCTTTGGATAAGGAGCTTCTAGGTCATGGAAAGGGCTCTGCAGGTGAAGGGAACTCTAGGACCTGCTCTTGGCAGTTAACCAGATCCTGGATGGAACTGGCATGGGATGGGGGTGAAATGGGGGATGGAGGAGGAAGGTGTTCTTGCACGGAACCTATCCCCACAAACACTGCAGAGCTAGGAAAGGCCACTGGAAGCCCTTTTTGCCCAGAGGAAGAAAGGCCGCAGAGAGAGCGAATGCGGCTCAGTGCAATCCCTTCACATCCTCCACCATCAGGGTAACACTTGGCAAGGAGTGGATGGGTGGCATTGGCAACCCTTTATGTTCTTCCTCAGGGTGGGGCGCTCAAGGCCTCTTGTGGCTTCTGCCTTCAGCCCTCAGTGTGGGGTCAGCAGTGTTCTTTTCACTGTGGTCCTGTTCTGGGAACAGCCCAAGACTCTGCCTGGCTGGCACATGTTAGTTGGTGAGGAAAGGACAGAGTAGGTGAGTAAGCAGACAGGGAGGCAGGAGCGACTCTGGCTTTCTCCTCTTCCTCTTCAGAGAGTGGCTCAGTCAACTGAGTCGCAGATCTCCTCCACCACAGCATTGAAGATGTGTGGCTGGTCAGCATAGACGTGGTGAGATGCACCCTCAATCTCCTGTGGAGAGAGGACCCGCAGGGGTGACATGGCCCTTTATTCCTGGTGCTGGGAAGCTGTCACACTATTTCTTTTCCCCTTAGACTTGCTTGCCTGATACCCACGAGCTCTTATCAGAAATAATGCTCCACCTTTCTCCCTTGGATCTTGGTATTTTCCTTTGACAGCCAATGAATCCCAATATCCCGCTCTACTTATTTGATGAACATTCACTATATCTTTCCTTCCATGTTAGCCCCACCAGTGATCTGCTCATTTAATCCAAAGGTCCAATAAACCTGGCCCATGGTTGGCCCCCAGCCTCATTAAGCACACTCATTGGCACATGGCAGAGAGGGGTTAGAGAAATGGGAGGAGGGATGGTGGAAGCCTCTATTATTCACTCCACTGCCCATGGCTCTGGCTTTGGGGTAGGAACTACATGGGGGCTGGAGCAGCAGCAGGTGCCTGGCTACTAGACTAGAACTAGCCTTTTAGCCTAACTGAGCTAAAAGTAGGAAGCCTCTAATTAAGATGTTACAAAGAGAGTTTCCACACTTCTCAAATCTACTGCCCTATCTCAGTCTGTCCATTCTTCTTTTGCCTCAATCACCCGTCCCTACCCAAAGGCTGAGAGCTGATTGACTCTCAGTCAATCAACATGTGCTGGCATTTGATTCACGGCATCATTTCCACTCCTTGGGTGGTGGAACATACCAAGTCTCGGACATAGGAATCCGGCCGCTGCATCTTCACCTTTTTTCCCGTACTGGTATCTATCCAGGTGTTGGCCCCATAGATCATGGTGATGGGCACATCTTTTCGAATCAAGTGAATTCGCTCCAGCATGGGGCGCCGGGCCCAGCCAAAGGACTCCATCATGGCTTTGAATGCTGTCTCACCACTGTCAGAAGCAAAACAGCAGTAAACTTCAATAAACAGCAGAATATGTCAACTTGTTGGTCTCTTCAGAGGCGCAGAGTCTTAGTCATCTTTGTATTCCTGTCAGAGCCCTACACTGGGCTCATTAAATATTGGTAAGATTAGGAGATGACCAAAATTCCAGAGGTCTCTTATCACAGAAGAGTTTGGAGGAACACTTGTGAAAAAGCCTATGGCAGTACAAACTGTCCGAGAATGAAATGGATTATTTATTCAACAAATATTATCTGTCATGCCCTGGGCTGGGAAAGGGGACATATGAACAAGAAAGACAGGGTGCTGCCCCTCCTGGAGCTCACGCACTTTAGCTCATGCTTTAGAGAGGTAGGCATTAAGTAACTAATCATATGATTAATTATTATTTAACTTAAAATTTCCTGGGCCGGGTGTGGTGGCTCACGCCTCTAATCCTAGCACTTTGGGAGGCTGAGGTCGGTGGATCATTTGTGGTCAGGAGTTCAAGACCAACCTGGCCAACATGGTGAGACCCTGTCTCTACTAAAAATACAAAAATTAGGTCGGTGTGGTGATGCACGCCTGTAATCCCAGCTACTCAGGAGGCTGAGGCAGGAGAATCGCTTGAGCCTGGGAGATGGAAGTTGCAGTGAGCCAAGATCGCGCCACTGCACTTTAGCCTGGGCGACACAGTGAGCCTCCGTCTCAATAAAAAGAAACTTAAAATTTCCCAAGAAGGATGAAAAGGTGGTTGAGTGCTATAAAAACACAGCCTGGGGATTTAGCCTGTTGGAGGTTGAGACAGGAGTTCATCTGAGGTGAACACTTAAGAGTGAGTACTGTTGTAGTAAAACGGGCTTCCTGAGAAGACTCTGGAATTAAAAGAATCAGTCTTCCAAGGATTGGGCTAGTAGCAGTTTCTGTTAAGCAAGAAGCAACAAATGCCAATGTAATCCACTTCACTCCCTGGTCGTTTGCTCAGGTAGAATGAACTGAGGCCGTATCATGAGGTGTCTGTGAGTCTGGAATAGAGCCAGCTTTCCGGGCTAGTCTGCGGCTTCTGCTGGAGATAGGGCAAGCTGGGGACACTGCTGCCTCTTAGGCTTGGCCTGTTTAGTTCAGTTAGATCTGCATTCTCTTTTACATGAACAGATGAACAGGAACCTGAGTTCTGCCCAGGCCACCAGAAATAGATGATTTTTCCTTAAGATATTGCCGCATAGAAAAAGCATGGAATTTGGAGTCAAATGAATTCAAATCCTCAGCTGTGTTTTCTTACCAAGTCATGCAACCAGAATATACTTTAATTTCCTCATCTATAAATGTACATGTATTTTTATTTTCCTAATGATGTCCTAGTGAAATGGGTATAATACTCTACATACCCACTTCACTAGGACATCATTAGGAAAATAAAAATATGTACAAAGCTCCTAAGTTGAGGTGAGGTGAAGTAGATACCCCCAAACATTGGTCAAATGTCATGTTTTCCAAGGAAATGATAAGAGTTACCATGAGCTTGTCAGGGTTACAAAGTAAAAAAACTCAGGGGGTTATAAAATTGAGTGATGGTGTTTGGGAGTGAGGGAGCTGGTTGTCACTGATGTCACCTTTGCTTCCTGTGGGATGTGAATGATTCCAAACTTATATACCCTGGGGCTTAGGTTGGGAGGACATTGTACAGAACTAGGTCTAGGATGGGGAAGGTTCTGAAGAAAAGGCTAGGGTTGGGCCTGTGGGGCCTCAGATGCGTATGAGATGGTCATTGAGCCCATGGGGGCTAAGAAAAGGGCCAAGGGCAGGAAGACAGGAGAATCTGATTTGACTGCTGAGCTGAGAGCTTCTATACTACTGTTTAATCAAGGTTCTTCAATTAGCTGAGCTCATGTGGAATGCTGGACAGACAGCTCACATGCTGCCCAAAAGCTGTCTGGGTTTGAGGTTAATGTTCAGACTGCACTGCTGGAATGCAAATCCCTGCCTTTCTCGTGGCTTTGGGCTCATAGGTGACTTGGACAGCCCTAGAAAGGGGGAGGGCAGTAAGCTTGCCTTTGCTGAGATGCCTCCCAGCAGCTCGGGGTGTCACCAACATGGCTTCGTAGTATCAGCCAGTCACAGGGCACTTCACCAGGGGAGGATCACCTCCCTGACTCTGCCCTGGCCATCCACGTTGCCAACACTGCAGGTTGCTGGGCTTGTGGTACCTGCTGTGTAAATAAGCAGCCCCAGATAGGAACTTTTCAAAGTTCTCAGGACACCCCAAATCTCAAAAAGATGCAAAGAATTTTTTGTCTCAATGATAAGGCATTTGAAGTGCATGTAATTAAATTTTAAAATGCATGCTCTTTCACTGAGAAATTCTATTTGTAGTAATGTGTTCAACAGATACAGTCGAACGTGTGTACAAAGGAATATGTACAAGGAGGCCCTCTGAAGAAATGGCACACATGCTATTTTAGACTGGAAATAATAAGGAAATTTAGGGACTACAGGTCTGGGACAGGAGAAGACTTCTTTTCCTTTTGAAAAATCTCATGCTTTTGCTAATTATTTTTGACCTAAAAAAGAAAAAAAATACCATGTTTGTATCACTTTTTCAGTAAAAAATATCTTTTAAAATATTAATATTTTCAGTCAGGCGCGGTGGCTCATGCCTGTAATCCCAGCACTTTGGGAGGCTGAGGGAGGTGGACTGCCTGAAGTCAGGAGTTGGAGACCAGCCTGGCCAACATAGTGAAATCCCGTCTCTACTAAAAATACAAAAAATTAGCTGGGTGTGGTGGCAGGTGCCTGTAATCCCAGCTACTAGGGAGGCTGAAGCAGGAGAATAGCTAGAACCCGGGAGGTGGAGGTTGCAGTGAGCCAAAATTGCGCCATTGTACTCCAGCCTAGGCAACAGAGCAAAACTTGTCTCAAAAAACAAAAACAAAAACAAATATACATACATACATACATACATATATACATATATATATATGTATGTATGTGTGTGTGTGTATGTATGTGTGTGTGTGTGTGTGTATATATATATATATATATATATTTTTTTTTTCCCAGACTGTTGCTCATCAGGCCAACTGCATACCTGTAGGGACTAGAGAGGGCCTTCCTCTAGAGATGGGCAGCATGTTTAATTAATCTATTACCTTCTATATTCCTTTGTGTCTATCCCTGGGGAACTCTCTGGAAATGATCGGGCTTGCTAGTGCCTGTGTTTCCCTGAGTCAGAACTTTGTTGGAGAAGAAATATAGCCCAGAACTCCAGCAGCTAAGAGTTTTATCTCCTAACTGTCTGCCCCAAGCTGGCCCGGGGAGCTGCCCTCACCTGGGATTCTGTGCGTTGCAGTGGTAGATATACTCTGATATGGTATCATCTTCAAAGAAGTCTGCAAACTTGCGTTTGAAGTCAGGCCGGAATCGCTGCACCAGGCCAGGCCCTGGGAGGGGATAGCAAAATAGAGTGACCAGTTTAGGGGGTGGAGCAGGGAAGACTCCTGCCTGTGTATGTTTTAACAACATTAACCAAACCTTATTTTTCCTAAGGGTTTGATTTATTCATTTAATATTACAGTGGCAGAAAGAGTGCAGGAATCTACTGGGAAGCTCCAGGTGACTTCAAATGACAAAGTCGGCTCGTCACCAAATAATTTAGAGACAGTCTAACATCACTGAGGAGCCAGGTTATTTTCAGTTCAATGAAACCCCACGATCATTCCCTGCAAGAATCACAAGCCCTCCCCATCAGTATCCATGTCTGAGATGCTCTTCTCTTATAGCCTGAGCTATGTTCTCTTTCTCCTGGATACCCCTCTGGCCTTTTAATCTTCTGATGGTAGCAGATGAAACTAGACCACCTCCCATGAGCTCTCTCATTTGTAGGCCTGTAATAGAATATGTGGAGAGGTGAACTAAACACAATGGTGTGTCAGCCTCAGGGCACTGTTTTTATAACAATCTGTTCCTTTCACCTCATTATGGTACATATACATGCAACAAAAGACTGTAAAAACTGGGCCCTACTGCTCAACTTCTGATCTCTGATCTCTCTCTTTCTCTCTGGTCTTCTCTCCGTTTATGAGAAGCAAGAGGGAGGTAAGATGGGGCTGGGTGGGGAGTGCCATGAGGATCTGTGCGGGCCTGGCCCTCCCTCCTGCACAGTCCTTCATGGCTGCTGGCCAACTGACCCAACCTGGATAGCGCTGATGCTCCTGCATGAGCCTGGCCAGAGGCGAGAAGAGGGGACAGTAGCTTGAGCAGGGCTTCTTTTTGGCAAAGGATTATCAAGAGTCTGTTGGAGACCACAGCGCTGGGAACCTCTGCCCACTTACTCTCCTTTGGCACCTGTGTCTTGATAGCCTTCCTCTCTCTCAGAACTGCTAAACACCTATCTTCTACTCAAATGCTTTTTTTTTTCTTTATCTGGAGTCATTCTGTTTTTCTTGAAGGAACTAGAGAGATAACTCTTATTTAGCTATTAAATATTATCATGTAAACACAACCATCAGTACAAAGTAGGCATCACCAGTCTATTCCACAAAGGAATCTGCTCTTCACTTCATCAGAGTGAAAAACTCCCCAGCGGGGAAGGGTGCTGGCAGTGTGAGGTCAGAAGGCCAGAGATACTGATTCTGTTCATTAGGGCTGGTTCCCCATGGTCCTCCTCCTCCTTTCCTCCCTTTTGCCCATAGAATTTGCTGACAGCTGCCAAGTGCTAGGCAACACAGAGCAGGTGAAGATGTGGTGCTTGCCCGGACCAGTACATGGTTCACAGGGGCTTGCCTGCCACTCTGGGTTATACTGCAGGCTTTGGTTCTGACCTCTCCCTGCTGCAGGTGTTGGGTGAACCACAGGGATGGGATCTGGTGATTACTGAGCCTGAATCACCAGCAGGTTTTCATAAAATCTCACACACACATTGGGTGGGGTGGCTCATGCCTGTAATCCCAAAACTTTGGGAGGCCGAGGCAGGTGCGTCTCTAGAGGCCAGGAGTTCAAGATCAGCCTGGCTAACATGGTGAAACCCCATCTCTACTAAAAATACAAAAATTAGCCAGATGTGGTGGGGCACACCTGCAGTCCCAGTTACTTAGGAGGCTCAGGCAGGAGAATGGCTTGAACCCAGGAGGCAGGGTTGAAGTGAGCTGAGATCATACCACTGTACTCCAGCCTGGGAGACAGAGTGAGACTCTGTCTCAAAAAAAAAACAAAACAAAAATCTCACACACATAGCAGAGGATGAGTCACCTCGCAGCCCCTTCTCTCTGGGGGTCTAGCCAAGGCACGTGGAAGCTATTCTGCTCCCCTGTTCCTGGCATAGGAAAAGCTTTTTCCATGCAGATGAAAAAAAACAACCTTCTCAAACCTTGAACAAAGTGATCTGGTCCAGATGAACAGCTTTAAATAATGCTAGGCTCATTCCCACTTTTTAGGAATGAGTGGGAAAGACACATTCTAGAATGTTATAGCCTTCCTTTAAGGAGATACCATAGCCTACTCACCCCAAGGCCCAGCTACTCGAAGAACAGCCAATGGATTGGAACGTCCTAGGACAGATGCCACAGCTTTGACCCAGGTTGGGGGTGCAGGGATCTCACTGGGGTTAGTTGGTCGGAGGGGAAACCCCCATGGGTCCACCAGGATGAGGTGTTTAACTCTATGTTAAAGGCAGAAAGAGGAGAAGACACATTATATTCTCTGGTAGGTGCCATAGCCCCTTAAATTGGGAATGAGAGAACTTTGGAAATGAATACTGGAAAGCTCCCAGTAAGGCCAGGAATTAGGTCACAAGGGATGGAGGCATCTCCTTATTACCTATCAGGGTACTTGATTGAGTAAGAAGTGGCCAGGAATCCTCCCAAACTGTGTCCCAGGAGGATCATGCTGGGGATCCCCATGGTCTCCCGCCATGTCTCTATCGAGGTCACAAACTCATCCTCTGCCCCCTCTGGGTCCCTTGGGAATGCCGGCCTTGAGCTTCGTCCAAAGCCAAGCAGATCGAAGGTGTGCAGTGTGCGGCGGGCACTCAGTGAGTCCATGTTGAGGATCCAGAGGCCCACGCCGCCCCCAAAACCATGCACCATCACCAGAGGGGTGCGGTCCTTTTGCTCGGGGCTCACAGTCACTGTCCAGATCTTATTCTGGTTTGGGAGGGACACATATCTAGCCAGGAACTTATTCTGGAGACCTGGGGAGGAAAGAATCCCATGGTAAATCACCAAGTCTGTTTCCTGACAGCATCATCATTTTGCCTGGACTACCACTCTTCACATCTCTCCATTCCCCAACCCTGTCCAACTTCCCTCAACTCTTTCCTCCCACGACCCTCTGATCACTGAAGAAGACTCTGTCCTTAACCAAACTTTAGGCAAGCCTTCTGAGCCCTCTTCTTGACTAGGCTTTGACCTTGGCCCTTGCCCTGTCTTCTACATGTCTAGCTCAGTCTTAGCAAGTCTAGCTCAGACAGCGCTTTGCCCTGTCTCCACATGTCTAGCAAGAGCCTGCTAAGTCAGGATTAGTAAGTCATACTAAGTCAGTAAGAATTCTTTTATATCTGATCAAGTTCCTCATCCCTCACCTTTGACCTTCCTTCAGCAATGATCCTGTTAAACTGGTTTGAAAATAACTCCCTTTATCTTTGATATCTCCTCTTAGTAATTTTCTATACACTGATCCCCTGCTCATCCTGCTGCTGTGTTGTAAATCCACACTAGTCATTTACTGTATTCAAGAGTTGAGCCTAGGCTGGGCACGGTGGCTCATGCCTGTAATTCCAACACTTTGGGAGGCCAAGACGGGTGGATCAACTGAGGTCAGGAGTTTGAGACCAGTCTGGCCAACATGGCAAAACCCCATCTCTAACAAAAATATAAAAAATTTGCTGGGCGTGATGGTGGGCACCTGTAATCCCAGCTACTCAGGAGGATGAGGCAGGAGAATTGCTTGAACCTGGGAGGTGGAGGTTGCAGTGAGCTGAGATCGCATCATTGCACTCCAGCCTGGGCAACAAGAGCGAAACTCAGTCTCAAAAAAAAAAAGTTGAACCTGATTTCTCTCTCCTATTGCAATAGTCTTGAATGATCTTTACCAATTTAATTTGTCAGAATCACTTTTTCTTTAACACTACACACTCTAAAGAATTAAACTCCAATGACAATTTATAGACCATTTAGTCTGTAGGTAATAAGCAGGGCCATCTTATCCCTTGAAACATGTGCCCAGCTCCCTTTAGGCCCAGGGTGGCAGTGATACCACCAACCCCGCAGAGCTGTTGCATCCATTGCTCTTGAACCTGTGTGTGCTTGGGGCTCGACAGATGGATAGAATTGTGGTCTAGCCAATTGGAGGGAGTGATGGATGTGGACTGAGCCTCGGGTGAGAGACTGAGGTGGGGCAGTGCTTGTTCTGCTGGTGTGACAGCAGTCACCTGAGCAGAGCTGCCTGGGTGAAGCAGCCTGGATCCTGGACAGAGGCTTGAAAGCTCTGGCTACTGTTTGTCTATACTTACTCGGGCCCATAAGCAAGAGGGTAGCTATGGCTGGGGCAGTAGGGGTGTGGTGGAGGAGATCATATGGGAAAAAGGGGAAGAAGGGGCTTAAGGGGCTTGTTTGAGCGAGTGGCTGCTGCTGCTAGTGGGATACTCTGCTGCATTATAACAGTGCTGATGAAGTATGTGATTATAACAAATCACAAACTACTGTGGTAAGATAGGTGGGGGGCCAAAACCAGGTAGAACACAGAGAACAAGAATATCAGAGAATGCAAGATTGCTGGTCCAAGGGTCCGCAGGTGGTAAATCTAAGAAGTACTTGTGTGGTGAGAAGAGAGAAGGAGAGAAGGAAGAAGAGGGAAATGGAGGAGAAGGAAGGAGGAAGGGGAGAATGTGTCTGTGTGTGTTAACCGGCAGTGGCACAGCTTTTCAGGTGAAGTTGCTGGAAGTGGCAGGAACTAGCACATGGCTAGAGAGATGGTAAGGAAACACTGTCATAGGATATGGTGTCCTCTGTACACACCTCTTCCCTCAAATAACTGACATCCTTTCCTGCCACCCCACACACTATTAGCAATCAGTGGACTCAAGGTAGCAGGATCTGGGAAGATCCTGAATCTTTCTTGGGCCCCATGAGGGAGGTGGGACAAGCTGTCCATCCTACTTACATTGGAGGATCCTGGCTTCCACATTCTTCAGCTGAGACATGGAAGTGGGGCGCCACGTTGGCAGCCAGCTACTCAGCCAGCCTTGAGGCCTGGGAGGAGGAGACAGAGACATTCATTGGCAACACTGGAAAGAAACATTGATGCTCCCAGCCTTGCTGACAGTTACAAAAGGGTTCTCAGGAGGCAGGGTGTTTCCTAGCCTTGGGAGACCTGCCCACCATGGCAGTCTGCAGTTCCCTAGCTGCCTGATAGACTGTTTCTTTTTGGTAAATGGCTATTAACAACGTGTCCTTGTTTCAATAGATATTCAGAACATCCTGTATGTAATACTTCACAGTTTACAAAGCTCTGTCACGTGTATCATCTCACTTCAGCCTTATAACTTCTCTTTGTTAATGGTTATCATAATTTATGTCAAGAAGATTAAAGGGAGAGATGTCTTTTAACTAATGTTTCAGCTATCCTTTGCTGTCCCCAGGACTAGATGTTCCTTAACAGTAGGACAAATTCCCATGCCATCTGCCCTCCTGGCGGGGCACTGGTTGGTGTTTATGTGCACCCTCTTCCAAGCCCCTAGAAGTGCAGAACATTGTGTTGTGCCCAACTGATCTCTCGGGTAATCACGGAGGCAGGGAGCAGGAGGTGGGAGACCTGGGTTCAAGTTCTGTTATGGTTCACTGACAGGACACAGGTTGCCTCTGGTCTTGTTTTCCAGATTGTAAAATGAGTAGAAAGCTCACCTATGTCCTCACCTCCTATGGCATGCAGTAAAACAGATTACTCATCCTGCTTTCTCTTTCACACCCAGTGACCTTAAGTCATTACAAGATAGAGGTTAAAAGCACCAGATTTGGAGTTACACACATACACACACCCTCCTGGACCTGAATCATGGTGTTATCAGTGATGAGCAGAATGGCTTTGGCCCATCAAATAACCTGTCTTTGAGCATCTATATATGTAAGGAAACCTGTAAGTTGCCCAGTACAAATGAGATGCTCAATGAATGACAGTTTCTATTATTCCCTTTTAACCTCACTTGATAGTTCTCTTTTCTTGAACTCTGCCTGAGTTACAGGATAGATATGTACAGCTACAGAAAGGGCATATGAACACTGGCATAGTCCAGGTAGGGAACTCTAAAGCGGAATGAGGGGAACCATTACCAATCCCCTTGGCACACACTGGGCATCCTAATACATCATTTGAAGCACAGAATTTTAGATTAGGATGTTTCCTTAGGAATCATCTAGTCTAGCCTCTGTATTTTACAGATGAGCAAACTGATGCCCAAAGAGGTCATACAAGTTAGAAAAAAGAAACAGAACTAGAACCCCTTATCTCAAATCCAGATTTCTCTCCCCAAACCTTTCAGCCTCAGCTTTTCAAGGTCAAACACACATATTCACAGAACATAACCACTTTTTCATACTTATCTCTGTTTTCTCAAGGGAGGTGTGATCTAAAGCCAGGTCAGAGTTCCAATTTTAGCACTGTCACTTACTAGCAATGTGACTATGGGCACATTATTTAGCTTTTCTGTGTCAGAGCTTCCTCATCTTTAAAAGAGAGGTAATAATATCTACCTCATAGGGTTGCTATAAAGATTAAATGGGTTAATGCATCTAAAGTACATAGACTAATGCCTAGCACAAGATAAACTCCCAATAAACTTTCTTTCCCCCCAGCTAAATAAGTTGTCTACATTCCCGGTGTTTTGCAAGTAGCAACTCTCTGTGGATGTTTGAAGTTTGAAAGAAAAACAAGTTGCAGCTGGGAGTGGTACATCAATGGTTTTAGCCAGATGAGAGGGGTCAATCTCAATCGATCTAATCCTAGGGAGACTCAGAATCCTCTTATTATTCTACTGGAATTCCTTGTAGCCTTGAAGCATGGGGACCAAGACCACAGGATTCTGCCAGCCTTAAAAGACAATTTTTTTTTTTCTCCAAATCAGGCTGTGAGAAGTCAGGTCATAACACTGTCCCGTTACTGCCCAAAGCAGAGCTCAGGAGAAACACTGCCCATGGCACAGCATCATGGACTGCTCAGCAGATATTCCTTGGTGGGAGAATTATTTCGCCTTCATTCTTCACCAAAAACGTTACAAGTAAAGCACTGGAAATAGTGCCTGGCACACTGTATGTGCCCAAAACTATGGGGGAGATAAGGGCTGGGGTGGGAAATTGAGGCAAGGAGCAGAAAAGACATTCAGCCATGACCTTGACCTGGCTAGGATGGTCTCTGTTAACCTGATGGTGGTGAAGCAGAAGGGGTTCTGTGCTGGGAGAGAATCCTGTTCTAGACCTCTGTGATCTTGGGCAAGTCTCCTAATTTCTAGGGACACAGCTTCTTCATTTGTAAAAAGAAGCTGAACTACCTGCATCTCCTTCAGCTGTAACATTCTGCTTCCCTAAGTCCTTTAAAGATTGCAAATTTCCTCTTGGAAGAGTCATCTTTGAAAGTAAAATATTCCTCTGGATATTTCTTTCGAGCGATTTATTACGGTTATAAAGTTAATTAGTTTCGCGGACTTCCAGTTCTGCAGGTCTGAAAAACAGGAGTACTGGATCCAGGAAAGGCCCAGTTCTGTTTGAAACCAAGGCTCGACTGGGAGCTGAGTCATTCTACTCGTAGCAACTTTTTCTTGCTCCTATCAGATTGGGAACTGCTAGTCACACCACCTACAGGTGGTATCCCAAACCTGATGCCCTTGAGAGAGTGGTAACAAATCCCAATAGCTTTACATCTGACAACACTGCATTAAAGATGTTATGATGATTAAAAGCATTATCAACTAGATCACATGCGGCTACGTGTCTCGGTGGGCGACAGCTAAAGAAAGCCCGTGGCTCCACGCCAATTTCAGCGTGGTGGAGACCTCTCCAGTCTCTCCACACCTTCTCCTTGCCGGGCGGAGGGAGGAGGCTCTCTCCATCCCCACGACCGCCGTTCTGGGGCAAGTCGAGACGAGCACGCCCGGCTGCTACCCCCCGCACCCGTGTCCCACAAGCTTGCTTTCGGGGATCTCAGACATCAACGTGGAATCTCTCGAGAGGCCAGAGGAGAATGAGGGGCACTCGCGAGGACTAAGGTGGAAACCCAGGATCCCCGGGCTGCGGGCGAGCGTGTCTCCCATGGCTCTCCCGGCTCAGCCGCCGGCTCTTCTGGGCAAATGCAAAGCAAGCAGCGCACCCACCCCCCGCCCTCTCCGGAGGCCGACCTGGAAAAGGAAGGGCGGGAAGGTGTCTACCACTGTTCCTCAGCCACAGACAGTCCCAGGATCATGGCCCAGAGAGAGAGAGAAAGAGAGAAAGGGACAGGATTAACTCACTGCTGCTCCAGATCATCAGCCATAGTAAACAAGCCCTGCCAGGTCCAGGCGAGCCCGCCCAGCTCCTGACGCCAGCACCAGCTGACCCGGGAGGCCGCGGGGAACAAGGGGGCGTGGCCGCGCAGAGGGCAGGACTCGCGGCCTGCGGGTGGGACTCTCAAACTCCACAACTTGGTTTGAACTACTGGGGCCTTGCTATGTTTTCAATCACTGGCATGTGTCCAGGCAGAGATGTCTCTGAGGGTCTCAGAATAGCACGGTAATCCTCGTCATACATTTGGGGGAGTTCCTGCAGGAGTTCTATCAGCCCTCTGTTCTCTAATAACTAAAAAGTGACAGAACGACTCCTGCACGCTGGCACCCATTCTTTGGGCTTCCTATTATAACTGTGTCTTCCTGAAATTGACCATTGTTAGTGTTCCTTATAATGAGAGGCTTACATGTTTGTGGAGACAACACCATTGGTTGAATGCTCCTACAAAGGGCCTGGATACCAGATTTCAAAACTAAAAAATTGGGACACCTAGTTAAATGTAAATTCCAGATTTAAATAAAGCAAATAATTGTTTAGAATAGTATGGTCCATGCAGTATTTGGGACTGTATTTTTTCTGGCAACCTTAAACCTATATGACGTCTGCCAAGATGGTCATTTCACTGCTCTGGGGGTGACTCTGGCCCCAACCTATTTTCCAGGGAAAATATAACTCAACTCTAGGTCACCTTCAGTTTGGAAGATAACAGTAGAAGGACTCACCTATAAGGCTAGGTCTGCTTTGGGTACGTAAGTGTGGGACAGGGAGATAGGGCTGGCTTGGTCCAGAAGTCCTGAGCGAACTTCAGGTTTGCTCAACAGAGAAGCCAAATTTTGAGGCTGGCTGCAGAATTTGCTTGTGCTGGTAAACAGGGCCTGATCTCCCTGGAGCTGTCAGAGTTCAGATCACCCCCTTAATTAAAACCAGACTGGGGGCTAGAAGGGGGGCTCATGCCTGTAATCCCAGCACCTTGGGAGGCAGAGGTGGGCAGATCACTTGAGGTCAGGAGTTCAAGATAAGCCTGGCCAACATGGTGAAAACCCATCTCTACTAAAAATACAAAAAATTAGTTGGGTGTGGTGGCAGGCACCTGTAATCCCAGCTACTTGGGAGGCTGAGGCAGGAGAATAGCTTGAACCCAGGAGGAGGAGGTGGCAGTGAGCCAAGATTGCACCACTGCACTCCAGCCTGGGCGACAGAGTGAGACTCTGTCTCAAAAAACAAAAACAAAAACAAAACCAGACAAAAACAAAAACTCCACCAGGGGAGTGGCGGAGGATGGGTAAGAGAATGCTGGTGCAGAGGGGTTTATCAAGGAATTTTTCTTTAGCCTTCCTGCAGGACCCAGAAGATTCTGAGATTTCTTCTTTGTTGCAACACAGTGTTAAGCTGATCATTATGAAGACTTAACGTTTAAGAGAACCAGCATTTATAGAGTTTAGGGGCTTAGGAATTTGCCAGATGGGGTGCGAAGTAATACAACTAGCAGAGGACTTATCTCTTTCATGCAACATTTTTTTTTTTTGAGACCGGTTCTTACTGTTGCCCAAGCTGGACTGTAGTGGCATGATCATGGCTCACTGCAGCCTTGAACTCCTGGACTGAAGGGGTCCTCTTGCCTCAGCCTTCCAAGTAGCTGGGACTACAGTTGACCAGATAATTTTTTTTTCAGTTTTTGTAAAGATAGGGTCTTGTTATTTTGCCCAGACTGATCTCAAACTCCTTGGCTCAAGCTATCCTTCCGCCTTGAGCTCCCAAAGTGCTGGGATTACAGGGGTGAGCCAACAAAGTTGGCTTCATTCCATCTTTCAACAAAACACAGTGGTCTTAAACTTCAGTATGCATAAGAATCACCTGGTGGATTTATTAACAATTCAGATTTCTAATCCCTACCCTCTGAGATTCGGATTCAGCTGGTTTGGCTTGATGCTAGAAAGCTGCATTTGTAGGAAGCACTGCAGACACTGGTGCTCCGTGAGACTCACTGGTTAGTTAGAACTGTAGATTCTGGAGTCAGAAGCCTGGGTTAAGGTCAGTGTTTGCTTTGCCATTTATCCACTGTAAGCCGTTGGCCAAGTTATTTAGCATCTCTTAATTTCTTCCTCTGGCTTGTGTATGGTGAGAATTAACCAAGATAATTCAAATAATCATGTGGTACATTTACTTGTGCTATGAATATTACTTATTGTTGTTGTTGCTATTATTCAAAGCCAAGAATTATGTTGAGCACTAAAAATACAATTATCCAGGCTGGGCATTATAGCAAGACTCTGTCTCTACAAAAATGAAAAAAATTAGCTGGGTGCTGCAATGCATACCCATAGTCACAGCTACTTGGAAGGGTGAGGTAGGAGGATCACTTGAGTCTAGGAGTTAGAGGTTACAGTGAGCTATGATCCCACCACTGCACTCCAGCTTGGGTGACAGAGTCAGACTCTGTCTCTAAAAAAAGAAAAAACGAAACAATTATCAAAAGGGAAGAAATAAGCTGCTCTAATGGTAAACGCAGACTTTTTATCTGTTGCTACCCTCGGTTGTTCTTGACTTTGCAGAGCTGATAACTTTCTATTCAGAACTCAGGTGAAACTCCTCGTCTTCTGAGGCGTTTCTTGACTGCAGGATCTAAAGAGAGCCCCCATCACTCTCTCACATTACCCTATTTTTATTTTCTTCATAACACTTATCATTATCTGAAATTATCTAGCATTGTTTTTACTCATTAGTTATCAGTTTCCTTCCGCTAGAGACTAAATTTCCTGGGGAATCTTCTCTGTCTTGTAATCTGCTGTGCTCCCAACACCTATAACAAAGTGTGGCAGAGTAGGCACTCAGTATTTGTTGGGTAAATGAAGAAAAGTCTAGAGAAAATGCAGAAGCATAAACCATTACCTATGAAACAATATGCTAAATGCCGAATGCTTTGGGAGCTGCATTCTAAATTGTACCAAATAGGAAATTCCATACTATATCACTCCCAGACAGGACAATAAAATTTCCCACTTTTCTGAAAAACTGTAAGTTGTGGAATTTTTTGAGGTGAGGACGACTGCACTGGAACTGGTATTAGATCTGTCTAGACCATTCCTCAGGAAGCAGTGTGGAGAAGTGTTTGTATTTCATTTTCATGTGCTAAACTAGTTTTAAAGTAGAGGTTTCTTGGAAGTAGAAAACTTGAATGGATGGAGAATGCCTTTTGTAACCAAAGTTACTAGTTTTTAAGGTATTCCCAGTGCTGATATATCTCAGGATTGGGCTGGATCTGCTAGAATTATAGAGTAAAGAGGTCTCTCGGTGCCTACTCTAGACAGACCTCTGGGGAGAAAATGTAAGTTATTTTTTTCTCCTTATCATTATGACAAAGCACACCATGAGCAAGTGTGAGACTCCGAGTGTGGATGGAAATTAATTTGACAAATCTGAAACCACCTTTGCAAAATTATGACGGAGACAGTGAAAGAGATCTAACTTACCGACTCCATCTTGCTTCTAACTTCCAGGCTGTCCTAGTTCATTGCTGGGCATAGGCTGAACTTTGAGAGAAACTTAGTTTATAGTTTGTGACAGAGACGTTAACAGCCCTTTCCCGAAGCAGACCTCCTTGTTGCCTGGGGACTAGATTGCCTTTGTAGGAGTAACATTAGCCACAAGACTGGAAATTATGGTTTGGGAGTCATGCAGCCAGAGGCTATAAGATTCTGACCCTCCCTAGACTGCTCCTAAGATCAGTGCTTGAGATATTTTGCGGACCCTGCACTTGATGGATCAGCTGGCACCACTCAGATGGATGAACTGGCTCATCTGATCTTGTGGCACCCCCACCCAGGAACTTACTCAGTACAAGAAGACAGGTTCAACTCCCCATTATTTCATCCCTGACCAATCAGGACTCCTGGCTCACTGGATTCCCCCAACTGACTAAGTTGTCCTTAAAAACTCTGATCCCCGAAAGCTTGCAGAGACTGATTTGAGTAATAATAAAACTTCGGTCTCCTGCACAGCCAGCTCTGCACAAATTATTCTTTCTCTATTATAATTGCCCGCTCTTGATGAACTGGCTCTGTCTAGGCAGCGGGCAAGGTGAACTCCTTGGGAGGTTACAAACGCTCTTTCTATGACTGTAAGTCATCATCAAGTATTCCAAAAGTAGGTGGAGCTGATAAACTGATAGCTCAGACCTGGCAGGTATAGATTATTCTTTTGTTTCAAATGGGTATCACTTCCATTTGAATTAACTATGAACAAGGTATGACTCTTTGATTAAACATAGAAATGAGTAGAATAGCTCATAAGTTGCTCTGTCCAGTGACAGCCACAAGTGGCTACTTAGATTTAAATAAAGCCAAATAAAATTTCCTTAGTCACATTGTAATGAAGCATCCCCATTTTTCTAAGAGATAGTTTAATGATTTTTAAAAAATCTCTTTTTTTCTCTTTCCTCCTTCTCCTTACTTCCTCCTTAGCTCTTTAGAAATGCAATTATAGCCTTTTACCTCCTCTTTACCAGACACTTCCTATGGGGCAAGTTCATCTAACTATGTGCTTAGAAGCTCCAGAGAGGAACTCTCACCCACCAGGAGGCTGCCATAACAGTCCACCTACAACCCAAAGTATGCCTGCTATAAAGCTCTCTCTTATTTGGAGAGTTTTGGCCACTTTTAGAACCTAGTCTTGTCCACAAAAGGCACCAGCAGTCACCGTCCAGTAGATAAGGCACTGAAGGTAGTATGCAGACCCCCCAACCGCTCGCTTCCTCCCCTGTGTGCCATTTATGCCAGTGTTCCAGGCCCCCTTTCAAAAGCACCCTCTTTCTGCTCCAAAAGTGAAGTGGTATCCTTAAGGCAGAAAATCTGTGCTTCTTCCCTTAAGGTAGCTTTGGAATAAAATGTCATTTTCTTTATACCAGTTCTCACTCTTGCTAATTGGACTCTGCAAGCAGTGAGAGTCTGAACCTGCATCTGGGTTATAACACTAACTGTAGTTTAAGTGCTCAATAGCCACATACATCTAGCAGCTACTGTACTGGGCAGTGCAGAGACATTATCACAGAAAATTCTATTGCACAATGTTGCTCAGGCACTGATTATTTCAGCCCCATGTTGTGGTGAGTGATCTGCTCTTGGAAGGGAAAATATGGTGGACTCACTTTTGGGTGCTAGCAAGGGGGCAAAACTGAGGCTTTTATGAGACTCCCAAACAGCTAGGAGAGAGGGAAATCAGACAAAGGAGCTGAAAAGTTGTTCCACTTCATTAGAAACTGAAAGGATGAGGGATATGGGTTCACTGAAGATACTTACTGCTTTACTAGGACTTGATCAGAAACTTGATACTTTAAAAATTTGTGCTGTTTGTAACTTGATTCTCCTTAAATTTTTATTTTTTGAAAATAATAACCTGTTTTATTTGTTCTAATAGGAAACAGGAGAGGGGGTTTTGGTCACATTGGGGCCAAAGTTTAAAAGGTAGAGGTGTTACATGCAATAGAAGTAAACAGAAGCAAAGACGGGAATCTTAAGGCAAAAGTGACAATACAAGGGAAAGGAATTCGAAAAGATATTCTTTTCCATGCAGAGATTTCCTTTAGAAGAGTTATTTTCTACTCAGACTTTGGAGGATTTGTGTTTATTTTGGTAAAGAATGTGATTTCTTTTTGTAGAGAGACATATGATGTAAAGTCATGGACTTTGCCCCTTAAGGAAACCCTCTTGCTCCTCCACTTTTCCATTGTTTTATGATATTGAGCATTTTAGTCATGAAACCCCTAAAGTATACTCTGACTTCAGTTTCAGCTTATAAATTAGATCTGCCCTTTAACAGCCATTTGAGTTGTGGTCCACCCAGTGCTATCTTTTGCATACCCAAATTATTGGGGGTGCTATGGTTTGGCTAACCTTCAGTCATTCAGAGAAACAGGAGAAGCAGACATAGTTACTAGGATTAATGACAGCTAATAAGAGAAAACATTTACTGCCTGCCAAACACTATACTAAGTACTTAATGCTTAACATTATCTCATTTAATCCTCACATCATTTCAATGATCCAGGTATTGCTATTTCCATTTTATAGAAAAGGAAAATGAAACTGTCAGACTTGTTCCAGATTAGACAACTAGTAAACAGCAGACTCAAGTTTCAAACCTAGGACTGATTCTAGAGATTGCACTTTTATCCACTACTCTGGACAAGAATTTTTTATTTTATTTTATTTTATTAAAGAATGGGGTCTCGCTATAATGCCCAGGCAGGTCTCGAACTCCTGGGCTCAAGCTATCCTCCTGCCTCTGCCTCCCTAAGAGCTAGGATTACAGGCATGAGCCACAGCGCCCGGTAAGAATTTTTAACTATATTAATATTCTGATTTAAACTAATTGAAACCAACACTAGTGTTAGCAATTTCCTATTGACAGTTCAGTTAAAAATGTTTCGATGAATATAGAATATTAAACCAAACAGAGAACTAGGCCTTTTCTTGCTGTTTTAAGTAGTTCAGAAAAGCCTTAGTGTAGTATATTGGTGTGACTAGCAGGTGTCAGAAACAAATGCATTCAATAAGTGCATTCGATGCTTTTCATCTTGTCTTCTCTCCTGTGAGAGTTCCTGGGGAGATCTTAATGATGCTAGTTGACATGGCTCAAAGGCAGACAACACATAAGGGAGAAACTGCTGGAACGAGGCTGGCTGATGGAATAGAAACTCCGTGAAGAATTCACTCCTGAATGATTAAAAAGCATCAGCCTAGCCTGTAAAATTTGAATATTCCTGAGGAAGCTACCCTCCTACTTGTTGATGAGGCAGAGAGAAAGGTTTAACTTATCAGAGAAATTGATGCTTCCTGCCATATTATATTGAAATAGGAACCAGCTGGTTGTCCACTCTTTTTTTGTTTTCCTTCTCAGCAACATAGGTTTAGGCTGAACTTATGTTCATATGGCTGTGCAAATCTCTGTGGGTATGAATATGAATCTATCTCTTCAAGTAGATTGTAAAGGTTTCTTAGGTTATTTCTCTTCTTTCTAGAACCTAAGTGTGGCTTTGCTCCTCACTGATAATACATTTGTTAATGCTATAGAGTTTCCAGTCTAAAGGCAAATAAAAAGTGAAAAGGGGCCGGTGCAGTGACTCACTCCTGTAATCCCCACACTTTGGGAGGCCAAAGCGGGCAGATCACCTGAGGTCAGGAGTTCGAGACTAGCCTGGCCAACATGGTGAAACCCCATTTCTACTAAAAATACAAAAATTAGCCAGGCGTGATGGCAGGTGCCTGTAATCCCAGTTACTTGGGATGCCGAGGCAGCAGAATGGCTTGAACCCGGGATAGGGAGGTGGCAGCGAGCCGAGATCCTGCCATTCATTGCACTCCAGCCAGGGCGACAAGAGCAAAACTCTGTTACACACACACAAAAATGTGAAAGGTAGGAAGGCTGTTGTTCACTTGCTGTTTTAGGGATTTTGCTCACGTACAGTTCAAAGTTATTAAGAAGCTGAAAATAAAGTACCTGGTTATGTGTGGAAAAACTTGCAGCTAAAAGGTGAGATGACCTAGGCCTAGAAGGTCGGATTCATGTAAAATTCAAAGGGCAACGAAAGCCAGAACTTAGTTTTTTAAAAAGCTAAAACGCTAAACACAATTCCACTTGTTAAAATACAAAACCTGGGCAGGGCGCGGTTGCTCACGCCTGTAATCCCAGCACTTTGGGAGGCCGAGGTGGGTGGATCACGAGGTCAAGAGATCGAGACCATCCTGGTCAACATGGTGAAATCCCATCTCTACTAAAAATACAAAAAATTAGCTGGGCATGGTGGTGCGTGCCTGTAGTCCCAGGTACTTGGGAGGCTGAGGGAGGAGAATTGCTTGAACCCAGGAGGTGGAGGTTGCGGTGAGCCGAGATCGCGCCATTGCACTCCAGCCTGGGTAACAAGAGCGAAACTCCGTCTCAAAAAAACAAAACAAAACAAAACCCTGGAATCATTTCAGTTTCTTCTGCAAAATGAATTGGAGAGAGTAGGGTTGAACCATGCATGCTCTTTCAGGCCTTTCAGCGCTGACATCCTGGGATTACACCAGGTTCAAGATACCAGCTTGCGGAAAGAGAGCTGCTAAAATTGATGACATACTCTTTGCACGATATTCGACCGCTATCTCTCCCTTCACCAGCTCTTTTAAGGCTGCACATATATCGGATTCATGTGAGAGTACTTACAAGTTAGTACAACGTCGGGCCCCGAGGAGGCGCCCAATAAATGTTGGCACTGCAGGGCCAGATTCCGAGTTCCAGTTCAGAACCCAGCAGAGGTCAGGCTCCCTCCCTGCTTCCCGCCCCACACTGCACCCACTCACTCCCCCCAGTATCAAGTCTAAACTGGGGCCTGCGCAGTGATTGGCCGCGCTGGGTCTCACTGCGGAGGAACTTGACTTGCTCCAATCATCTGTGACAGACATCTGCAGACAGCGCCCTTAACAGAATTAGGGTCAGGCTGGTACCAAACCCCCACGAAAGCCAGGCATTGCCTCAAAGTAGATGCAAACCGTTAAATCTTCCAGGACACCGAAGGATCAAAGAAAGCGGGAACCCTCTGGTTAGCTACGCCGTCCCCAGTAAAACTTATTCCCCTCTTCCTCCCACAGTGTCTTGTTGCCAGAGCAACTGTGGGCGTCACCAATCTGATGGCGGAAACAGAACAAAAAGAGTACACGTCTCCAGCTCATTGATAGGGCTATTGCGCAGACGCACTAACTTTTCCGAGTTGTTCGTTCTGTTGCTGCAGTCTGCGTCTGCGCATTAGTTGTTACGCGCCTAGGCCTACGTAAGCGCCTGCGCAAACCGGGCACACCAGGGAGGGCGGAGCTAGGCCACGACGGTGCGCACGCGCAAACAATACATCCGGTGTGGTCGTCGGGACTTGATCCGAGTACCTTGTGTGCAGTCATGTCGGCGTCGGTAGTGTCCGTCATTTCGCGGTTCTTAGAAGAGTACCTGAGCTCTACTCCGCAGCGTCTGAAGTTGCTGGACGCGTACCTGCTGTATATACTGCTGACCGGGGCGCTGCAATTCGGTTACTGTCTCCTCGTGGGGACCTTCCCCTTCAACTCTTTTCTCTCGGGCTTCATCTCTTGTGTGGGGAGTTTCATCCTAGCGGGTAATGGTTCTATAAGTAATTGTAATAATAATGTGTTCTTTTGGTGTGCTACTTTTGTTTTCATAGTACTCTATATGAGACCACCGCCCCTTGAAGTTATGCGAAGAGCCTTCGTTGCCCTCTTTTTGTGGATGGGGAAATTGAGGCCCAGAAGGGTTGGATCATATGCCTAATACCAAACGGCTGCGTAGAAGTTGGACTTAAATGTATAAGCAAACCACCTTCATGCTGCTAGTCCACCTGGTGATCCACTTAATATTGGTCAGGGGAAAACCCTATTCTAACTTTAATTAGGTTTAACCCAACTCTAAAACTAATAGACTTTTCAAATGAAAAACCCAACCTTGAATCATCTCGCTCATCTTGGCCTTATCACTACCAATCTCTGGTGAGATATTTCAATGAAAGTGCAAAGAATATAAATTCTGGTGCTTTTCTTGTTCAATTGTCCTTTGCTTGATTTTGCCTTTAGCTGCTACTTTTTTATTATTGAGGAAGCTGTTATTTCACTCTCCTGAACCCGGTTTTTGTTCACATACTTCTTTTTTGTTTTTTTTTTTTTTTGAGACGAAGTCTCCCCCTGTTGCCAAGGCTGGAATGCAGTGGCACGATCTCCACTCACTGCAACCTCCGCCTCCCGGGTTCAAGCCTCAGCCGCTCGAGTAGCTGGGACTACAGGCGCCCACCGCCACTCCCCGCTAATTTTTTGTATTTGTAGTAGAGACAGGGTTTCACTATGTTGGCCAGGTTGGTCTTGAACTCCTGACCTCATGATCCACCTGCCTCGGCCTTCCAAAGTGCTGGGATTACAGACTTGAGCCACTGTACCCAGCCTGTTCACCTAATTCTATTTTAGCCCTATTTTTTCCTTTTGATTCCAGGATTTGGTAAGCTTGTAGACAGCCATATTTATCGAGAACTGTCTCCATCAAGTTTTGTCAGAGTCTGACTGTTCTTGCCCAAGGGGGATTCAGTGAATACTGAAAACAGGTGTGGCCTCTGTCACTGGTATCACCTGCTACTTTGAAAACATGTCATCATTCATGGTTTCTTTTCAGTGTGATCATCAGTCAGGTCATTAGTTGTATTTTCATGAGGTATTATGGTAAAAGCTTTGGGGATACATCAGGCACATGTTCTTTGTCCTCAAAGAGTTTACAGTTTATTTGGGGTACAGACAAATACAGCATTGGAATTGTCTGGCAGCCTGGCACAGTGGCTCATGCCTGTAATCCCAGCATTTTTTGAGGCTGAGACAGGCGGATCACTTGAGGTCAGGAGTTCGAGACCAGCCTGGCTAACATGGTGAAACCCTGTCTCTACTGGAAATACAAAAATTGGCTGGGCATGTTGGTGCATGCCTGTGATCCCAGCTCCTTGGGAGGCTGAGGCAGGAGAGTTACTTGAACCCAGGAGGTGGAGGGTGCGGTGAGCCGAGATCGCGCCATTGCACTCCAGCCTGGGCAACAAGAGCGAAATTCCATCTCAAAGAAAAAGAATTGTCTGGAGTCAGTGGTGCTGTTCTTAAAGTTACAGACCTATCGAATGCTTTTTACATGTTTACACTGCTAGTTCTGACGCACCAGAGATACTTCTCAAAATTTAAAACAGATCTGAGGATCTAATGACGTGTACTAGCCTGATGGGGAGTTGCAGATTAGCCTGCTGATTGGATATTTAGTTACCATCTTTGACTTTTGTCCTAGATGACCAAGATCTGGTTGTCTGTGGTGGCATCCTTGCCTTCAGGATATGTTAACCATCATCAGACCAGATACACTACCCTCTTTGCTCTAAGTATTCTTCATCACCCACCTACCACCTTCTGCCACAGTACTGTTCGTGACTAAGTGTTTTTATTAGCCAGCCTGGAGAAGGAACCTTGATGAGAACTTCTGATTAATTTTGTGTGATGTTTTTGTTTCCAGGTCTGGAAGAGTAGGAACAAGGCAGGGTCTGAAAGCTGATTTTAAAAAAGATGCCTTCTCCGTGTAGAAGTCACCCTGCCTTCATAAGCCTCTAGGGTTAAGAATGACTTTTCATGGATGCATTGAAGAATGTGGTTTGCTGATGGGTGGGCATGGACTAGAGTTACAGATTATCAGTGTAATAAAACCAGAAGGTTTTTTGAGCAAATGACTTTTGCTTATGCAAAGACCTGTTTTTAAGCCTGTTGTGGCTGAAATTGAATTGGCTAACTAGACTGCCTTTCTCCTCTGCAACGGAAACTAGGTGACTTGTCATTGAAGAGAAACCTAGTAAAAGGGCATATTCATAATAGGGTCAATAAGGGGGATTAGGATTTCCAAATCTATTAGATAACAGGTAATTGAGCTAGAGAAATGAAAGCAACTTTAGGAAAAGTAGGGTATGATTTACACTTCTTTTGACAGCATTGACTTTTCCTAAATCTTGCCTCTTCTGCCATTTGTTAGCCGAGGTCATCAACTGGAGACTGGTTTTAATGGGAAATTTGAATGCTTATCCTTTGTTAAGATTGTTGGCAAAGGCAGCTTGTTCCTTTTTATGATGCTGGGGTTTCTGACTTTCCTGTTGGAAGAGAATGGAGGAGTGGAGTGAGCTGGAGAGAGGGAAATGTCAGAGATACTGTTGAAAGATTAGGTAGTGCTGAGTGCTAGATGTTTGAATGCCAGGCCAAGGAATTTGGATTTTTTTTTTTTTTTTTTGAGACAGAGTTCCACTTTTGTTGCCTAGGCTGGAGTGCAATGGCATGATCTTAGGTCACTGCAACCTCCGCCTTCTGGGTTCAGGTGACTCTCTTGCCTTAGCCTCCCAAGTAGCTGGGATTACAAGCATGTGCCACCATGCCTTACTAATTTTGTATTTTTAGCAGTGATGGGGTTTCTCCATGTTGGTCAGGCTGGTCTCGAACTCCCAACCTCAGTTGATCCACCTGCCTCGGCCTCGAAAAGTGCTGGGATTACAGGCATGAGCCACTGCACCCGGCCGGGAATTTGGACTTTATCCTGTAGGTAATAGTAAAACATCTGAGGATTTTTTTTAAAGAAAGGAAGAGATTTAAAATTGGTGTTAACATGTAGGGTGAATTGGAGGGAAATGTTCTGTAATCTTCCTTATTTTTTTTTGGCAGTCTATTCTATTCCCTCTCCATGTGTTAGTTTAGCACGTGCTCTTTGGAAATTGACCAGTACATTTTAAACCAATTTAGAATGCTACCAAATCTTTAAAAAGCCTGTTGTTATTGGGCCTGATGGGATGAAAATGGTCTGTTTTCCTCTATTCCCTCATAGCTGAGATACCATGGTTTCAAGAAGGAACCAGAGGTAGAAAGTTGCCATTGAGAGATCTTTTTTTTGGGATCATTGGAGTATAATATATTGGCTTTAAAAGGACCTCAGAGGTAGAAATATTTTTCTTATTTCAGACAGATTTCAAACATCCTCAGTAGCTGAGTGTTCATCTTGTAGTTAGGTATCTCTAGAGGAGCACATCTGTCCCTTTTTTAGAGTTATGTTCCAGTGTTGGCAACCCTTTTAGTTTCCTTTTTTGCCTGACTGAAAGCTGTGCTCATTTAAAGTGCTATTTAGGAGGGATAAGTGGAAAACATTAACACTGCCCTCAAAATAAGTCTTTGGTCTTCAAACAAGTTTTTAAGTCATTTCCCAACTTTCATCTATTCTGTTCTCTAATCTGTATGAAGTCATTTTGTCTTAAAAAATAGTTTTGTTTTTCCTAGTTTACAAATTCAAAACCAGTTTGAATCTGTAAGGCAAGGAGACCTAGTCCAGAGTTTTCTATGTCATGGGAGCTATTGGGCTGTTGTGAACTGGGGCCCAGCATTTCTTTTGGAATTATCCATCAGATCTGTGGGTCCTAATATTATTTCCCATAACTATTATCCAAGAGATTGGAAGTTTGCCACCCTTGTGCCTGATAGTCTTGTTTCTAAATATCTTTCATATCGTTGCTACTTTTTCATCCTCTGTTTTAGCCTCTCAGTATCTCTTAGGTAGACTGCTATAATCCTGGCTTTCTGGCCTCTGGTTTTCAGTCCATCTTCTATGTTTGCAGGCTTGATTAGACTTGCAAATCTGACTGTGTCACTCGCATGTACAATTTGTGTTTTCCAAAGTAAAATTAAAAATGTTTTCTTGACATACCAGCTCTTTCATGATCTGGCTTCTTCGCTGTCTGCAGCTTCATCTCTTGCCTCTGCCTCCTCTATACTTTATGCTCCAACAGTATTGAGCTACTTGTCATTCTCTGAACATTCTGATGTCTCAAACTATTTGCCTTTGCTTGACTGTCTTCAAAATTCCTTCACATTTTAGACTTCTCAGCTCAAGTGCAATTTCCTTTTTGTTGTTACTGTTTTTAAAGAGAACAAGGTCTTGTTATATTGCCCAGGCTGGCCTCAAACTCTAGGGCTCAAGCAGTCCTCCTGCCTCAGCCTCCTAAGTAGCTAGGACGATAGGCATACACTGTATGCCTGGCGTATTGCTCTTTAGAACCCGTCTCTGACTCACCAGCAGATTAAGGTCTTTCCCTCTATTCCTACTTCACCTTGTATGTGTGTGAGAGAGAGAGATACGGCACTGTGCTGTATTTGTGTGTCTGCCTTGCCTCTGGAAGGTGGGCCCTTGAGGGCAGGGGCTGTCTTCTCATCTCTGCATCCTCAGTGCTGAATACTGTATATGTTAAACGGTGAGCAGGCATACAGTCACGTCAGGAATACTGAGCAATGACATGCTAGATTCTCTGCCAGGGTGCTGGGAATTCAACTGTGAAGCACACAGACATGGTTTCTACTCTCACAGAGTTTGTAATGTAGTGGGAAATACAGACAAGTAAATATGGATATGGTGCTGGTAGAGAATTACTGGTGAGAATGGGAACACTGTGCACCCAACCCTGCTTAGTGGTCCTGCCATAATACTTCTCTAATATATTCACCTTCCCAAAATAGACTTCATAACTTAATCACTCTCCTATTTTTCCTCTTTTCCTTTATTCTTTGTTGATCTTGTTTTTATTTTTTCACTAGAAACATAGAAGTAGTTAGGAATTCCTTCATCTTTTCACCACTGAATCATAACAGATCATGTACTTCCATATCCATACTCTCTGACTTCTTATTACGATGGATGATGTGTCTCTTTCCCGTGAAAGCTCCATTTATGCGGAGGATCCAGTCTTCCCTCGCTCACTCAGAAACTCCGCTTCTGCAATTATTCCTCCATTCTGTGTCATTAATTTCTGTTTCTTTCCTGAATCATTCCCATCATACAAAGATGTTCTAATATTGTCCATTTAAAAAAAAACTCATTTGACCAGAGATATTCTTCTAGCTACCATCCCATTTCCTTTCCATCATTACAGAATTTCTTGAAAGAATAATGTTTCTACTTTCTCCCCTAAATATTCATTCGTTAACCTACTCTTGGTATTGGTCTGTCCTCACTACTTCGCTGAAACTACTCTTGCCATGTTGCAACGCTTAGCATTTAACGTAGGTGTCGGCTTTCTTCTGTGTAAAAGGAAAGTTTCTTGAATACAACACTTTCTTGCTTGTTCTGTCTCACCTCACTGGTTTTTCCTTTCTGCTGTTTGTGCTGGGCACTTCTCTGACTGAGAGCATGGTTCTAGATACCTTCACTTTGTATTTTTTTAAAATAAATTTAAATAACACCTGTATACCTACAACTACTGCTTTATATTTTTAGTTTTGAACTGTCCCCTGAATTCCAAATTAGTAAATTCAGTTGCCAACTTGACGTCTTCACTAGATGTCTGATATGTACCTTGAACTTACCGTGTGCAAGATCAGATCTGCTCATCCATCCGCCTCTTCACCAGTTGGTACATGGTGTCAATGTTGGTTGTGTTTTTAAATGAAGACATTTAAGTGTCCCAGATCCCTTGATTTCTCTTTTATCTCCCACATCTGTTTCATCAGCAAGCTCTGTCTTCTCCAAAATACAGCCTGTATATCTTCATTTCTGTTCATTTTTACTACCATTACCCTGAGCTCTTTGGCTCCTAAGTAATTCTTCTGCTTCTTTTTAACCCTGCAAACCATTATACTATTCCAATGCTCTTAGAACTGAATCCATAATGTTTTCTGAGGCTTGCTGTGCCCCTCAGGATTTGGCCCTTGCCCTCTTCCCCTTGATCTCTTTCGTCTTGTTAGTCTGTCCTCGTGTTTAGAACATGCCAAGATTGTTCTTACTGTCTAGAATGCTCTGCCCCCCAATTTTTACATGGTTGGTTCCTTTCAAATACTGGTTTTAAATAGCACCCTCTTAAAGAGGCCTTCTGTGATGATTGAATTAAAAAAATCTTCCCAGTCACTCTTTATTATCAGTTTTATTTTCTTCATAGTACATATCTCATCTAATAGTCCCTGGTTTATTTGTTAACTTATTGATTATATATTTCTCTCCATAGGAGTGTAAGTTCCTTGAGAGCCAGACTGTTTTGTTTTGTGGCATATTCCTAGCACCTGAAATGATGTCATGTAGTGGGCGTTTATTGAATATTTTGTGGAATAAATGGACATTTAAGGAGATAGAGTAAATCAGAATTGCTGAAATGAAACAGGCTGCTTGAGGAGGTAGTAAATTTCCATCTTTGGAAGTGCCCAGGGAGAGACTGAAGGATCGTTTGTAGTGGAGCGTTTTGAACAGGCTTCCTTTGCCTTTTTTGTTTCCAATGCATCAGAGAGATGTGACACCCTTATCAGTAACACAGGCTCTGGAAAGTTGATAATTCTCCATCTGGAGATGGCTTACCAGATTCTGTAAGTGGTCAGTATACTTTGGAAAGCTTCCCATGTGATTTGTACAGCTTCCTTCAGCATGCTCACCCCCTACCACCTCCTGGGCATTGTATGTATCAAGTGGTGTGTTGGTGTTTATGACCTCTGAGGTCCTTTCCATCTTTGTGGGACTCTGATTCATAAGTTTCCTTGAAATAATCTGGTTACCGTGATCATGGTAATGATAACATCAATTTATTACCTTATCCACCTTCATGGGTAATTTTTCTTTTTTTCTCCCATATTTCCTCAAAACTCAAACATTAATGCAGTGTTCTCTACCGCAATAATGACAATTAATAGTTTTCTATTTCTCCAGATTTTTTTCTAGATTCTAACTGAAATGACAAGATAATTATACATATTTTTATATGTAAATTATTTAACTTTTTTTATTGAGACAAGGTCTCGCTTTGTTTCCCAGGCTGGAGTGCAGTGGCATGACTGTGGCTCACTGCAGCCTGCAACCTCTCTCCCGGGCTCTAGCAATCCTCCCTTCTCAGCCTCTTGAGTAGCTGGGACCACACGTGCTTGCCACCATGTGGCTAATTAAAACTTTTTTTTTTTTTGGTAGAGATGAGATCTCCCTATCTTTGCCAGGCTGGTCTCAAACTCCTGGGCTCAAGCGATCCTCCCACCTTGGTTTCATAAAGTGTTGGGGTTACAGTTGTGAGTCACCGTGCCCTGGCCAAATGAAATAAGGAATGGGCTGGGTGTGGGGGCTTACGTCTGTAGTCCCTGCACTTTGGCAAGTGGAGGCAGGAGCATTGCTGGGCAACATAGGGAGACCTTGTCTTTACCAAAAAAAGAAAAAAGAAATTAGCTAGGCTTGGTGGTGCATGACTGCCATCCCATCTCCTCAGGTGGCTGAGGTGGGAGGATTGTTTGAGCCCAGAAGATTGAGGCTGCAGACAGCCATGATTGAGCCACTGCATTCCAGCCTGGGCAATCGAGTAAGACCCTGTCTCAAAAAAAAAAAAAAAAGATTGGCTATTTTAAGCTTAATATATCTTAGATATATTTGCTGTCAGTGTATAAAGAATTTACCGTATTCTTTTGAATAATTGCATGGGATTTCATTGGATGTCAGTAGTAGAGTTTAATTCCCTTGATGATGTTTAGACTGTTTTAATTTTTCAACTTTACAAACTTGCTTTTATAATGTCTCTGTTCTGTAAGATAAATTCCTTTGTCAAAAGGTAAAATCACTTTAAATATTAATGGATGTTGCTAGTTGCTCTCCCAAATAGATGACGAATCTGTACTTTCTACAGCAGGGGTTTACTTGGTTACCCTGGCTTCAGTCATTGTCTTTAATATTTTGAAGGATCTGGGTACCTGAAAAGATCAATGGTGCTTCCATGGTGTTTACATGTTTAAGCATAATGAAAACTGTTGCCATGGTGACAGGCTCTGGCGAACTAGTCTGATAGTTTTCTGGTCTTTGGATTAGATTTCAATTTGTAGCTTGTTCTTGGTTAATGATGGGATGATGCTAGTCTGAAGCGAGTTTGGGTTTTCTTAAGCAGTGTAATAATTTATCACAGGCATGAAGATATTTTGGAAGAATGTATTCCTGGAACTACCTTTTTTTTTTTTTTTTCCCCCCCCACTGGTGACTGTAAGAGTGTGGCAGTGGAGAGTTCTCATGAATTATATCACTTAGGTGTCCTGCCTTTTTTGAGACAAATAAGCAGCTGCTAGAACTTTGAGATCAAAGGTAGTTTATCGACAACTGTGAGGTCCTCATGAATGACTGTGCTATCTTTATAAAGTCTGCTACCAATTAAATGAATATTCTGTTGGAAAATAATTCACATTTTTAAAACTTTCTGTCATTCAGCCCAGACCCTTTGTTTTTGCCTCAAGTGCATCCCTATCTAGGTATAATTAGAAACTTTTAAATCAGGAGGTAAGAGAGTGTTGTAGGTTTTTTGGTTACATATTTTTTTTCTCTGAGAAAGCCTCTAGGTTTCAGTGTAACTCTGAGAAGTCATATTTTTTTTTCCTTTAACAGAGTGCAAAATTTAATTGTACAACTTGATGAATTTTTAAATTTACCTATCTAACCAGTATCCAGATCGAGATATGGGGCCATTATTAGCACCATAGAAGCCTCCTTGCATTTTCCCAGTCCCCCTCTCCCTGTGAAAGATAAAAACCAGTATCTTACCAGAGATTGGTTTTTACCAAGTTTTAGGCTTTTTGTACATGGAATCATACAGATGGAGTCTCTCTCTGTTGCTCCCGCTGGAGTGCAGTGTCGAAATCTCAGCCCACTGCAGCCTCCACCTCCTGAGTTCAAGCAATTCTGCCTCAGTCTCCTGAGTAGCTGGGACTACAGCCCAGCTAATTTTTGTATTTTTAGTAGAGATGGGGTTTCACAATGTTGGACAGGCTGGTCTCAAACTCCTTACCTCAGGTGATCTGCCTGCCTTAGCTTCCCGAAGTGCTGGGATTACAGGTGTGAACCATTGCATCTGGCCGAGATCCTGCTTTCACTTCTTTTGGTTATGTACCCAGAAGTGGAATTGCTGGATCATATGGTAATTCTGTTTTTATTTTTTCTGAGGAAACTCCGTACTGGTTTTCAAAGTGGCTACCCTATTTAATTTTCCCACCATTAGTGCACAAATGTTCCAATTTCCCTGCATTCTTGCCAACTCTTTTTTTTTTTTTTTTTGATACTAGTCATCCTAATAGCTGTGAGGTGATACTGTAATTTTGACTTATATTTCCCTAGTCATTAGAGATGTTGAGCATCTTTTCATACGCTTTTTGGCCATTCTTATATCTTTTTTGGGGAAATGACTATTCAAGTCCTTTGCCCATTTTAAAATCTGGTTATTATTTTGTTGTTGTTGCATTGTAGGAGTACTTAATATATTCTGCGATTAACCCTTTATCAGATAGGTGATTTGCAAATATTTTTTCCCATTTGTAGGTTGCCTTTCCACTCTGTTGTGCCCTTTCTTGTACCTTTATTGTGCACAGAAGTTTTAAATTTGGATATAGTCCAATTTATCTATTTTTACTTTTGTTGACTGTACTTTAGGTGTTGTATCCAATAAATCATTGCTAAATCTAGTGCCATAAAGCTTTTGCTGTGTTTTCTTCTAAGAGTTTTTTAGTTTTTGGTGTTAGGTTTAGGTTTTTGATCCATTTTGAGTTAATTTTTGTAGCATCTGGTATAAGGTAAGGGGTCCAGCTTCATTGTTTTGCCTGTGGCTATCCAGTTTTCCCGTCATTGGTTGAGAAGACTGTTGCTACCTCATTAAGTGGTTTTGGCACTTTAGTTGAAAAAGATTTGATTTTGTATGCGAGTGTTTTTGTGCACTTCTTAAAAAACAAAATAATTCTTTTTTTTTAACTGTAGTAAATGTCTTTTTAAAAGAAACTTATAATGGAAAAGCTCAATCATTATCCATAAGTAGAAGGTCACACTAAAAATACCATAGTGCTGGGAAGATGTGTTCACCGATGCCTGTGGTCCCAGCTGCTCGGGAGGCTGAGGTGGGAGGATCGCCTGGGCTCCAGTCTAGCCTGGACAGCATAACCAGACCCTATCTCCTGCTGAGTTCCCAGTGGCTCTGTGTGCTACATCCCAGAACATTCCTCATCTAATTGAGAGGGTACATTTGTTCCCCCAACACATATACTTAGGCTCTGCCCTGTGGTCTCTATGTGGAAGCTGCGCTTTTCTGGCTTTGGCTTCCTCTGTGTGACCCACTGGGTTCCAGCTGGTTTTTAAAGTTTTGATTGTGTTGCCCAACTTAGTTGTGCAATTCATCCATTTTTGTGTATAACAGAAGTTCTTTTTCATTGCTGTATAATCTATTGTTTGCATATGCCATAATATATCCATTTTACTGTTGATAGACATTTAGATTGTTTCCAGTTTGGGGCTATCTGGGTATCATTTCTGTATATGCCTTTTGATGTATGTATGTATGTATTCATTTCTGTTAGAGTAGAATTGTTGGGTCCTAGGGTATGTCTGTGTTCATTAGCAGTCATATTTGTTTTATACTTCCATATAATCATTTTTGTGTTTTGCTTCTTGTACAGTTTGCCTGAGAATACAGATCAACCCACAGAACAAAGCAGACTTCCAAGGCATCTCCCCAGAGCGAGCGTTTGCTGATTTTCTCTTTGCCAGCACCATCCTGCACCTTGTTGTCATGAACTTTGTTGGCTGAATCATTCCCATTTACTTAATTGAGGAGTAGGAGACTGAAAGAATGTAAGTGATGATCATAGTCCTTGTCCCATAATGTTGATTTTAGGAAGAGAGATTGGATGGGACTGGTTTTGAACATGGTTGGCAAGGCTCCCATATTGCTATTGACATTTGCAGAATTTTCCATTGGTCTTCAAAGTATGCATTAATATCATCATAATTCATCAGTGCTACCACTCTTGGTCATTGCCTTGTCTTCTCATTGTTCTTCAAATCATTAAGATAAGAGAAAATTAGTGTTTGTAGCTAGTACAATAATTTCTGCACCAATAACTCCATGAAAATAACTCAGAGCTTTTGGAAGAGACATAAATGGTAGGTTTTGCTTTTAGATTTGTTAGTTAATTTTTTTCTGATTTTGATCTCAGATGACTTTAAATGCTGGGCCATTGTTTTCATAGCACTTAACATTTGATAGCATCCAGTGTATGTTGAATGAATGACTCTGGGCATTTGCTAATATGTGCCTTAAAGTAGAAATAAATGGGGAAATTGGGTTAACTTGGGAAAAGACTTTAAAATATAAGATGGGATGCTGTTTGGTTCATTTACTATTTTCCTTTTTTTTTTTTTTTTTGCAGTAGAGTTCTTTCTCCCTTCTCCCAAACTCTTATAAAAAGAATCTTGGCATATAAAGCAGAAGTAGAATTGGAGTTTTTTTGATGGACAGAAATTGAAAAGCCCTCTTTGCTTGACCTTGCCCTTCATGTATGATATGCCCTCCTCTGCATCCCTTCCTCCCAAGCAGAGTTCTAAAGTTCTAATAAATATATGGGTGTTTTCCATACTGTATGTCAACACTGTTACTTTACTTTATATGTGAGAAAACAGAGGCCTAGAACAATCCATTGGCCTTTCCTGGCCACATAGTTACTTGTTTGCAGTGAAATGCCCTAGTCTACCGGTGTTCTTGTCCCAGTGCGGCTTCCAGTATCCCGTTTAGCTTACTGATGAATGCATGCAGTCTTTGCCTTTGCATTGCAATATTTAATGTTCTGGGTGGTAGAGAAAAGAGAACCTCAGGAAATCTCATCTTATTTGGGGGAAGGATATCCTAGGACAAACTTCTTCCTGTCACCACTTGGAAAGCTGTCATTTTAATGCTAATTAGCAGAAATCTAGTACAAGAGTTAGAGCATCTATGTGCAAAGTGGATGCAATAATGTGACAATGACTATACTTCATTTTCTGACATGAATTAGTCATTTACTTATAAGGTGTTACATAAATCCTTTCCTTTGATACTGCCTCAAAAACAGTTCTGTTAGTTCAGGTAAAGCATCATTTTGGTAGTGGTAAGTTGACAGGTTTATTTCAGTGAAAAAGTTTAAGAACCACTTTGTTCTGTTATTTTAATACAATTTAACTCCTTGGAGACCTGATTAAGACTTGAGTTGTCCTCTTCCCTCCCTTCTTCCCTCCCCTTCTATGTGCCAGCAATGTCTTCTTGTTGGGAATATAAAGAATATTGTTGGCTGGGCATGATGGCTCATGCTCATAATCCCAGCACTTTGGGAAGCTGAGGTGGGCAGATTGCTTGAGCTCAAGAATTTGAGACCAGCCTCAGGAACACAGCAAGACCTTATCTCAAAAACAAAACAAAATAAAATTGTGGCTTCTGTCTTCCAGACATGTATAGTCTAGAAGGGGAAAAGATGTAAACATAACAGATAAAATACAGCCCAGTTAGGGCCTCACTAATGGTGTGAACAAAGTGCTGCAAAAATCCAGAGAAGAGAGCAGCTGTACCATCTGGGAGCAGGGACAGCAGATGAGTTATCTGACCAGTGGATACCAGCTATTGCCAGTTACCAATTAACTGTTACCAGTGGATAACCTTGAATGCAGGCAGAAGACTGACCCTCCAATATTGACCTTCTTATGTTTGCAAATATGAGTAACCCTTGGGCTTCCTGATAGAGCCTTCTGGAAAGGTTGTAAGTCTTCTGATTGCTTACCCTAGATTTCTGAAGTTCTTTTTTTTCTAGGTGAGTTATGGTGTGTACATAGCAAGGGGACAGAGCAAACATTTCAAGGATGTTTTCTAGGCTCAGGGAGATACCAAATCATGGAAAATTATTTCTTAGGGCTGTCATGATTGGAGGAGGACTCTACTGCAGAGAGCTTAGTGTTTCAAAATTATGACAGAAGTAGAGACAAAAAAGCAGTCTCAGCAGAAACTGTGTACTGCAGACCATATTAACAACCTTGGACCACCTGTTCAGCTGAGAATTATGGGCCCAAGGCATAGCAAAATCTTCAATCCCAGATTGCAGTGTTAAATCATTCTATGGAGAGTATGTTCATAGAAAAATCCTTCTCTGTGGGGGATTGTCCAGATTGTTTTTCATAGGGAGTCTTCATTTGACATACAGTACACTGTCCTGCTCTGTTTTTAAAAATATACATTTATTTGCTCCTTTTATATGCTTCTAACTCAGCTATATGTGCAGTGTGCCACAGCACTTTAAAAATAGTTCCAAGTAAATTCTCAATATTTATACCAGCTCAGAAGGTAGAACAAAGCAGATTGAACATCTTCATATTTTCCAACTAAGTTGAGAATTTGATATTAAAAAAATAAACATCTGTAATGTAGCTGATCTTACGTGAATTTGGGGATGACATTTAAAACCAGTAACTACTCTGAAAAAGGCAGATCAAAAGAAAATGGCATTGGGTTAAAAAAATAAATAAATGAAGGGGAAGTAAGGAAGTTAACAGATAATGAGTGCTCAGTGTGTGCTGTGCTTTAAGTACTTCTCATTCTGTATCATTTTATTTTCCAAATAATTTCACAAGGATAGGCTTGCTGTTCTCATTTACAGATGAGGAACTGAAGTTGAGAGAGCCTTGCTAGAAATCTTGTAAGTCTGACAATCCAGTTTGACTTCTAAAAAAATCCTATTTTTATACCCTTTTTTTGCTCAAAGTTGTTTGTAGTATTTGTCAATTGTAGAGTTAAATACTTGCATTCAAAAAGATACCACAGGTGCTTTATCACTGTCTCACCTTATTACTTTCCTTTCTTTGCTTTTATTATGACAAAGACAGAAAAGTACAGATAATATAACAAACACTCATGTATCTACCATTTGGCGTGAACAGATTTTGAAGAGATTAAACAGATTCAACTCAATTTCTTTTTGAATCCCTTTCTAGCCCCAGTTCCTTCCCTGTCCTGTAAGACTTTTTGAACAGCCGGGACTAATGTAATACTTAGGTCTATTAATACAGCCTTTTCCAAACTTCAGACTTTGTGTCTCCTGAAAACATGTCCAAAGATGGCAGTTTAAGAAGCCCTATGATAAAACTCTATCAGTTGGCATTACTGGTCGTAGGTGGCTATCCAGGTGATCAAGAAACACTCAGTATTTTTGTACAAATGAAAATACAAAAGCAAAAATGCTCCCAGTGAGCTTCTGACCCGTAGAAATCTGTGGACACCTGAGATGATCAGTTTTTGGTGTGTAGGCGGCAGCAAATATTTGAATGAATGCATGACAGAAAGATGCTCAGTGGATTTCAGTGTTTAAAAATTTATATACTTTAGTTTTTCCATGTTTCTTTGTGTGTGTGGGTTGTTTTTTTTTTTTGAGATGGAGTCTTACTTTCTTGCCCAGGCTTGAGTGCAGTGGTGCTATCTCAGCTCACTGCAGCCCCGCCTCCTGGGTTCAAGCGATTCTCCTGCCTCAACCTCCCGGAGTAGCTGGGACTACAGGCACTTGCCACCACGCCCAGCTTATTTTTGTATTTTTAGTAGAGATGGGGTTTCACCATATTGGCCAGGCTGGTCTCAAACTCCTAATCTCATGATCCGCCCGCCTTGGCCTCCCAAAGTGCTGGGATTACAGGCGTGAAGCCACTGTGCTGGGCCTGTGAAATTCTTTTTAAAAGACTCTCAGTCCATCTCAGGTGTTTCGAAGGGTCATGAGGAAAAGGACAGAACTGTATTGGATCACAGTTTGAGAATTAAAGTTCCTGATGAATTGGGCCCTGGATCAGAAGGAAGGGTGAACTGTGCCCAAAGGGACAAACCCTTGCTTGAAAATGTGCTCAACTCCCAGGGAGATAGTCGTCAAATGCCTGTGCCTTGTTAGCATTTTGTTTTTATAATGGAACCATTCTCCCACAAGTCTTAAAAAATTCAGTGTTTGACCCTAGCTAGAATAAGGGGAGTACAGGCTTGGGCAGAACATTTTAAACTCTGACTGGCAGCACTGTTTACAAACATTCACTTGTGTTGGCTTTTCGAATTCAGTTAAAAGTATAGTAATCTAGAAAATTACCTCTGGAAATTTTGGGGATCTTGATGTTATTCCGTAGGCTCTGCTGCCACCAAGTGGACTGTATATTTCATGTGTTGAGAGACTACTACGAAGCATAAGAGAAGTTGAGTTTGAGGGAAGAAGCTACTGACACCTGTGTCATAAAACCTAGCTTCTTTGTAGTCATTGGGGGGCAGCAGAGGTCCAAGTGGGTTTAGATGCTGGGTTAGGGGTTGCTTTACATTCTGGCCAGAAGTGGGCGATGTCGAGTTAGGAACAAAAGGGCACAGAACCCTGAAGTGGCCCTAGATTTTGTTGCACAGGGGAAGACCGACTGTGCACACAGACCCTTAGGGTTCCCCTTTGTTTTCTTTTTTCACTTCGTCAGTTTGAGAGCTTCCTTTTTCGGTTTGTTCTACATCTTTTATTCTCAATGGTGACCTCCCACCAGCAATAAGCTTTAATTTTTTGTTGGTAGAGGGGCCCATTTAGTTTTTATTTCATTTCCTTTTTGACTTTTCTACCTTATATTGAATTAGGTCCAGCTACTAAATAAGCTCTCCCAAAGGGAACTGTCCTAAATTTGTAGGAAATCTTCAGAAGTAGGCACATCATAACTTTTTTCAACTCATTTCTCCATTTGGAAGGTGAGATTAATTATATATATTTTATGTGACGGGGCCTTGCTATGCTGCTCAAGCTGAGAACTCCCTGGGGTCAAATGATCCTCCTGCCTCAGGCTCCCAAGTAGCTGGGCCTATAGGTGTGTCACAGTGTCTGGCTCTGAGATTAATTCTTTACCTTTTATTCTTAAAACTTTGAATCTACTTATTTTATTTGCAAAAAAGCACTAACTGATGACTCTCTCTGGTTATTGAACTATCTTTGGTCTATTTAAGGCTACCAAATAAAAAAAGAATATCGAAATAGATTTGTGTTTATGAGTTTCATTGCTGCCCTAATTCCTCGGCTTATTTTCTCCATCCTCCTGGCTTGGATGACTCCTACTCCAAGTGATTCCCACCCCTCAGGTTGCATATGAGCCTCTTCTCCAGGCCCTTAGTCTGCTGCCTACTTCCAGTGCTGTACCACATTGTTATGAAACTGTTCATCCACTTTCTTCTGTCTCCCACTGGACTCTGAACTGTGAACAGTCACAATGCCTGTTAGTTAAATGAGTGTATGAATGAATAAACCTTTTTTTTGAGACGGAGTCTTGCTCTGTCACCCAGGCTAGAGTCCAGTGCTGCGATCTCAGCTCACTGCAACTTCTGCCTCCCAGGTTCAAGCGATTCACCTGCCTCAGCCTCCTGAGTAACTGGGATTATAGGTGCGCACCACCACACCCGGCTAATTTTTGTATTTTTAATAGCGACAGGGTTTCACCATGTTGGCCAGGATGGTTTCGACCTCTTGACCTCGTGATCCTCCTACATTGGCCTCCCAAAGTGCTGAGATTACAGGTGTGAGCCACTGTGCCTGGCCGATTAAACCGTTTTTAACTGCAAGAAAAATAATTATGTTATTAGTTACTTGGATGCTAAAACGTGGAAAGTGCTATGAAAGAAAAAAAGCCTCATAGGAGAGGCTGTGGGTGGGGAAGAGCATGAGACAAGAAGTCAAAGGAGGGGCTGGGTACAGTGGCTCAGGTCTGTAATCCCAGCACTTTGGGAAGCCAAGGTGGGAGAATCGCTTGAGCCCAAGAGTTTGAGACCAGCATGGGTGACATAGCAAGACCTTGTCTCTACCAAAAATCAAGAGAATTAGCCGGACGTGGTGGCATATGCCTGTGGTCCCAGCTACTCAGAAGACTTAGGTGGGAGGATCGCTTGAGCCTGGGAGGTCGAGGCTGCAGTGAATTGTGATCATGCTTGAGTGACAGAGTGAGACCCTGTCTTAAAAAAAAAAAAAAAAAAAAATCAGAAGTCTTGTGGTCTTTCTTCTGTTAACTATTTGAATGGACAAATAAACTTACCTCTGAGCCTCAGTTTCAGGATTGGCCTGGATGTTTATCAAAGTCTCTTGCCACTGTTAATGCCTCTCAGCATAATTCTTGATGATTCTTTTGTGTTTGAGGAGGATTATACTGTTTTTGTGGATCCTCAATTCAGCTTTGCTTTCTTTTTTTCCCTTAATTGTTGCTTTTTATTTATATTTTCAGATTCCCATTATCCATTTATAGGAGGTAGAAAGTTAAATGTGATTATTTATAACAAGATGCACATATTTGTATGAGACCTTTTACAAAAATAAACATTTGTAAAATGTCTTATAGTTCCCACATTAATAGGTTTGCAGGATTTACATACATTCCGCATATACTTTTACATACATCAGCTCATGTGATTCTTCCTGCCTACCCTGTGATGAGGAGGTAGACAAATAGTAGTATTTCCATTTTACACCTGAAGTAATTACACCTTGGTGAAACTTGATGTCTCCAGGTCCTGGATCTAATAAGTGACTGAGGGAGAACTGGGTAACAGACATTTGGACTCTAAACCTTTATATTCCTTCTTGTTATGTTTAGGACTTTCAGATGATGACTTTATATATATATCATGTTAGAGAGTTTTCACTAAAAATAGTAAACTTTAAAAAAAAATTTTAAATTTTCATCAGAGCCAACAGACTGGTTGCTTTTCTTTTTTAAATGGGAAAAATTTGGGAGCAATTGATAGGAAAGGATGAAGGCAGGCTATCCCAAATGTTTCTGCCTAGTTGGCCATACTTAATATGCCCCAGGAGAAATGGAGGAGAATGCAGGTCAGGAGACCTGACTTTATCTAGTGAGGGTGATCCTGGACCAGCACTGTCCAATAGAGCTTTCTGTACTATGGAAATGTTCAGGGTCTGCACTACCCATTATGGTAACCAGTAGCCACGTGTGGTTATTGAACATTTGAAATGTGACTAACGGACTGAGCAATTGAATTTTTAATTTAATTTTGACTAAATTTAAATAATCACCTGTGGCTAGTGGCTGTGGTGTTGGACAGCACAGTTCTGGACAAATTTGTCAACACTATCAGGTTACGGTTTTCTCGTCTCTGTAATGAGAGGATTAGACAAGGATCTCTAAAACTCCCTTTCATTTTTTAGAAATGTACAGTCTGTGCCTCCTAAAACTATAGTGATTCAAATTGGGCTGTGAACCTAGAATTTCTGCAGATTGGTTTTTGATATACATTATTATTTCTAATTGCAGTTTTAATTGGGTGACTAGGATCCAGGATGAGATGAATTTGAAGGAAAATCAGTATTTGAACATATCTGCCCAGTGCTAGTGTCTGAATAGAGATATTGCTGGAAAAGAATACAGATTCCAAATAGAAATGACCGTGGCTGGCATTATCTTTTCTATCTATACAGAGTCATTATTTTTAACAGTTCTTTGTGTTATGCTTGCTTTCTTTTAAGATGATTAGAACAAACTGATTAAATGGCACTGTCTTTTCTGCCCAGGTGAAATAGACTGAAGTCACGCTAACTTTTCTCAGTAGGTGTCTACCATTTTGCATGTCTTGATATCAGGGGAGGAGATTTTATTAGTCAGTTTTCTGAAACCTTTATGCCCTCGTTAACAGTTGAAACCATTCTTCCTAGCTGTTTAATAGTCAATTGTGTGAGCTAACATTTCAAAGAATCCTAGAACCTCTGCTTTTAGAGTAGTGTCTGGTAAATACATCTGCTTTAAAAGAGGGAAGCAGATCTTTGTAAATAGGATTTTCTGAAAATCACTATCAAAGAGACTTGCTTTCATGAGTCAATTTTTGCCTTTCATGTGGATTGGCGTCAGCATCTTAGATTTAAATGTTTTAATATCATAAAATCTTGAAACTTTGGTTTTGTACTAAACTAGGATTTCTTTTATATTTCTGAAAGTGTCAAGGCTTTGTTCACTGAAAATGGCTTTACACTCTAGTCCTCTCTCAACTTGGCCATTAGAACCTGTAATGTAGCTGGGCACAGTGGCTCACGCCTGTAATCCTCCCAGCACTTTGGGAGGCCAGGGATGATGGATCACCTGAGGTCAGGAGTTTGAGACCAGCCTGGCCAACATAGTGAAACCCCGTCTCTACTAAAAATCCAAAAATTAGCCGGGTGGAGTAGCACACTCCTGTAATCCCAGCTACTCGGGAGGCTGAAGCAGGAGAATCACTTGAACCCGGGAGGCAGAGGTTGCAGTGAGCCGAGATCACATCATTGTCCTCTAGCCTGGGCAACAAGAGCTAAATGCCATCTTGAGAAAAAAAAAAAAAAACCCAAAACTGTAATGTTATATTGGTTCATAGTCTATTGCCAGAGAGTTTGCTTTAAGAAGTTTGTTGGAGTAAATAGATGAGATTGAATAGGTCTGTTTGGTTTTGTTTGGCACTATGAGCACCTTTTGCTACCTGTTACTGCTTTTTCTTTTACATTTTACAATTCCACTGATTTCAGGAATGGTATGCAGTTATGTAACGTTTCTCTAAATACCATTGTTAGTGAAATAAAAGCATTCTGGCTGAGAGTCTAATCTCTCCTTTAAGCTCTGATACCAGAATCTCTAGGTTACTTACTTAACCCAATATACCAAATAAAGTAATGCCCTTTTACCTACTGGGGCAGCCCAGTTCTTCTGAAAGGTAGTATTTCCCAGCTTTTTTTGAGTCATGGCACACATAGGAGATTATAGTTTTTTTTTTTTTTTTTTTTTTTTGAGATGGAGTCTTTCTCTGTTGCTAGGTTGGAGTGCGGTGGTGCAATCTTGGCTCACTACAGCCTCTGCCTCCCGGGTTCAAGCGATTCTCCTGCCTCAGCCTCCCAAGCAGCTGAGACTACAGGCATGCACCACTACGCCCAGCTAATTTTTGTATTTTTAGTAGAGACAGGGTTTCGCCATGTTGGCCAGGATGGTTTCGATCTTTGACCTTGTGATCTGCCTGCCTCAGCCTCCCAAAGTGCTGGGATTACAGGTATGAACCACTGTGCCCAGCCGATAACAGTATTTTTATGGCACACTGGGAAAATCAGTTGCTTATGGCTGGAGACATTGGAGCCCCTAGGGCCAGATATCAATTTCTGACCAGACACCTGCTGGAGTCCAGTAGGTGGGAAGCTTGTGCTTTGAGGGACTAAAGGAAGCCTGTATCTTTTGGTGAGGGTTCTACCTCACAACTTAGAAACCTCAGGTCAATTTGGTTCTAGCAGCAATGTAGCCACTTCTGTTGGGGTTATTCTTTCTTCACCTTTTACTTGCCAAAAGTAAACTTATCTTTAAATGAAAACTAAATTATTTCCTGTATTTTGGTCCTTTGTTATAGCTGAGATTGGGAATTTTTCTTTATTTTCTTTCTTGACTCCTTACTCCTATCCTACCTCCCCTCCAATGGGAATCTGTGCTTTATAAGCGTTTTTGAATCAGAAAAGCTCTTTAGGCTAAACTACAACCCTCTCACCTCAAAGAATTTGTGGGCCAGGGAAGTCAGAGTGACTTACGTGAAGTCCTGGAGCTAATTAATGGTAGAGCTGGGGTTAGAACACACGTCTCCCAGTTCCTAGCCAGTTTTGCCTTGGCGTGCTTGAAATTCAGTTTTGAACATTAATTTGTCTGGATACTACTCCCATAGAATGTTCTGTGAAAAATACTTGCTTCTTTCCAGTTTTTCTTGGCCTGGTTTAAATATTGTCCTGAGTTTAGGAACTCCATAACTGTCTTGTGGGTTAGATTTTAGATTGAAGGATTTGGGGCCCTGTCTGGAGTATCATAAGACTTTTAATCTTTGTTTTTTTTCTTTTAGGTTCACTCTTTGAATTTCCTGGATAAGAGTTCTAGAGATGGCAGCTTGTTGGGCACATGGATTTTCTTCAGATGTGCACTTAACTCTGATTTTTATGCAGGAGAAAAACCGAGAGTTCACTCTGTAGCAGAACAACTTTGTAACAAACATTTATTAATCCAACCTCTGCCTTTCATTAAATGTAACCTTTTGCCTTTGAAATTAAAGAACTCCATGCCACTCCTCCTTATGTGTCTGGCTCTTTTTTGGTATCAATCCTTTTTTTCCCTTCAGTCCTAGTGCTGAACTCTTTATCAGTTGGTAACTTACAGCTGTGAACCTACCTTGTTGTTTTCACTAAGTGTATTTGAAGTTAATGGCAAAAGGCAATGCTGACAACCCTAGGAAATGGCAGTCCTTTGTCTTCTTCCTGGAGTAGGTATTCCTTTGCTAATCCTTCGATTGTTACAGTTGTTACAGGTGCTTCCACTCTTATGACAGTGCATTCCTGGGACTGCATCATGAAGCACTTTGCTAGATATTGAACTAAGTATGTGCTTCCACATTTACACCTGTTTCAACATATTTTAGTGGTAAAAGTGAAATATGCTTCTCTTAGGCAATGTAAACAGAGTGTGAAAAATGGGGGTTATGTATTTGTTGACTTATACAATATTCTCCAAAGCACCTTCACAAATATTCTCTCATTTTATTGCAATTATCTTAGGCATTCCTGTCGTTGTTAGTTAGGTGAGGAAATTGAAACTCAGATTTGTGACTTGCTTAATATCAGAGTTCATGACAAATCTTAGGTGGAACGTAGGTCTGCTGGCTGAAGTCTGGGCATATCAATGTGTGTCATGCTGGCAGCCCTGTTTCCATCTTGGGTGCTGTCGGATTGCTATACATGGAGTGTTAGCTATGTTGAGAATTCCACTAAAATTTAGCCGACTACTGAGAATGATGATGAGTTGTGAGCTTCTCCAAATTGGCTGCACATTAGCATCACTTGGGGAAGGTAAAAAGAAAATCCCAATGTCCAGGCCACACCCCATGCCAATTAAGTAAAAATCTCTTGTTGGGGTGGCATCTGCGTTTGTAGAGCTACCCAGGTGATTCCAGTGCACAGCAAATTGGAGAAACACTGCTCTGGAATCTTGTTCCTCAAAATGTAATCATTGACTACCAGTATTGGCATCGCCTGGGAGCACAGGCCTCACCCCAAACCTACAGAAGTAGAATCTTCACTTTAACAAGGTGATTTATGTGCACATTAGGGTTTGCGAAACCCTGATCTACAGCAGTTGTGCTCAAATTTTGGTGTGTCTCAAGATAACCTGGGTACTTGGGGAAAAGCTTGGGCCTATATGTTCCTTATTAGCTTTCTGGCCAACTGAGCTCAAGAGTCAGCAAGCTTTTCCTTAAACAAATGGGTATGGCTGTGTTCCACTGTCACTTTATGAAGATTGGTTGTGGGTATGTGGGTCGTGGTTTGCCATTCCTAAGTGATAACTAGTTCACTGAGGTTATGATTGAGCAGTTTAATCTGTTTTAAAACTTACATACAGATGTTACAGTCCTTTATCAGGAGTCTTCTGGATAATTTTTAGTCTAGAGAAATTGGAATTTTGAATAAGAAAAGCATCTGAGCTTTGAGACATGGGTTGAAAACTGGGATAATAGTAATTTTATGAAGGAAGATATTGTAATTTCAGACTCTAATATACAGGTTCTGCTTAGTTTTTCACGATGACCTTGAGATACATGGGACAGGTATTAAATTCCCATTTATCAGATCAGCTGTTGTCTTGAGGTTGTGATTTACCCAAACCAATTACCATCAACGGGAAACATTTTTCTTTGGTGTGTCTTTTCAATATTTGCTTCAGGACTAAAACCTACAAACTGCTTTTGGAGTCTTGGGTTTAGGTTTAGTTAAAGGCTCATTATAGATAACTCCTGTTTTTATGCTTCTGTTGACTTGCTTTGTGGTTCTCAACTTCATATGTACTGAAGAAATTAGCTGTGGACCTGTGAAAAGCTGCTGCACTCCAGCCTGGGCAATAGAGCAAGACCCTGTTTCAAACTTAAAGACACCCCCCCCACCCCCCGCCCCCCGCCAGTCCCATTGAGTTTTCTGATTCTTAGATGTTTTTTCAGCTGAAGTATGTTGAAGGAGTTGATTTTGAGTACTACTGCGTGGAGAGTGAAGTAGACCCTAGCATTTCCAGCTTCCCCTACCTCAACACCTCTATGGGGTGGTTTATTTTTATTTCCTGTGCTCTTTTGTGGGGCCGGAAGCCGTTTACCACAAACACTGTGCGAAGTCTATTCCTTGCCCTTCTTTGCAGTGGTGGGAAGCCCAGCCCTGAGCACCCCTGCCCACACATTTCCTGGCCACGATCACATGGAAACCTTCCTTCTTGTTTTCTTCTCTTAGCAGCCTATACCTTCGCCCTCTTGTGATCACATCCTTTCATGTTGGGCTTCAAAACATTTTTTTTTGTGATGGCTGGAAAATACTTGGGGAGGTCACAGAGGCGTGCTCCCTGGTGTTGGGAGGCCGGGGAGCTTGTGTACAAACTTAGTGGGAGACTACTGCTCTCCTGTCTTGCTGGGTTGCAGCTCTGCGCTCTAGGAGTCTATAATAAAAGTTTGAGTGTGAAACAACTTAACTACAGTTAATTTAAAAGTTTTTAACAAATATAAAAAATGTTTCTCCTGTGGGAGAAAACAATTTCTAGAGCAAGGATCTTAGAGGAGGGAGTAGGAAAAAAATGGAAGTTTGTGAAGGACTAAAATTATTTTATTTGCTTACATTGAATTTATAGGTAGGTCCAAGTTCTGTCAATGGGATTAAAAAAAAGTATTTTCAAACCACCAGAGAAGCAGTCTGGTGTTGTGGAAAAAACTTTGAAAGTGTTGATTCAAGCACTTGTTCTGGCACTTACTGTTGACCTTTTGTCTCTAAAATTTAGCAAATAATTACCCAGGCTCTGTGCTAGGTAGTGCATAGGATTAGAAAAGATAAGACACAGCCCTTCCTGTCCAGGAGTGAGTGAGCAGGGACCACATGTCTGTCATACTATCAAGTACCTTCCTGTTACGTTTCCCTACCATTGCATGAAGTAGGTGGGTGGCATTCTTATTTTCCTGATGAGGAAATGGAGACTCAGTTAGCAAGTGTTACATTTGAATCTTATTTCTGTCTAGTTGAAAGCCTTTTGAGTTAGGCTTTGAATGAGATAAATCATAAAATAAGCATAAGGATAATAATACTTCATACTGTTGTTATCCCAACAAAATGTAAGTGAAAATATCTTGTTAGTGTAATTGCTCTACATATGTTATCATTCCTTTCAGCGCTTATCAGCAGCTCTGAGGATTCCATTACACACTGCTTTTCTCCCTCAGCTGCACATCCATTTCACTGACTTTCAGCTAAAGGACTAGGGTGGCCAATGGCAGGCTTGGCTATTCCTGGGAGAAGGGGAGAGACCTCCCTAGGAGCCCCCTTTGAGGTCTGCTGTTCAGGCCTGTTAAATCCCAGGGATAAACAACTTTGATTTTAGCTTTTAATTGAAATTTTCCCACGTGTGCATATACACACACGTCAAGAGGCTAACAAGCTCTCATATGGCTAGCCTCCCATCAGCTGCAACGATGATCAACATTTAACTCCAATCTAGTGTTGGGGTATAAATAAGAGACATCTGATGGTAGAGCTCATTCTTTCTGTTTTTCCTTTAAATTTTTGCTCACCATGTGCTAGGTGCTACGGAAGTGATCAGAACGGACAAGGTGCCTCACTTTCTGAGCGTTAAATTCCAGTAGGGAAGAGAGCCAAATGATTACATAATGGAATAATTTTGTTGTGAGTGGAGTGAAGGAAAGAAATAGTTAACAATACAACGTGAGGCCCCTGGGGAGGGAGCTGCTTAAAGAGCGGTCCGGTCCGGAAGGACCTCTCTGACCAGGTGACCTTTAGGCTGAGATCTGACAGCGGACAAAGAGCCAAGGAACCAGCCATGGGGAGTGTGTCTGGATATTATGTTCGTTATCTGCATTGCCATATGCTTGAGTAGTGGGTAAGTATTGCCTCAAGAGGCCACCAACATCAAACATTTATTGACGGAGTGCCTCCTAACGGTACAGAGCTCTGCCTTGCTGTTCTAATCTCATTCTGAAGGGGTCAAATCCATGCAGGCAAAGTCAGGAAGAGGGAAGGGCCACGGAGGCAGAAAACAAGACACTAGTCTTGGGGGGCCCTCAGAATGCCAGTCAGTTCGTGCTCCTTCCTCGGATGGCTGAATCTGGAACCACTTGGTACTTCTGAGTCCACAGTGGTTGGTGGAAAGCCTGGGATCCGAGTCTGGTGGGGATTGGGGCCTAGTTCACTGTGATTCTCTGCAAGCCGCTCCATGTGCCTTCTCATTTGTAAAAGGGGAGAGAATACTCTGCCTACCACTTGGGTTTATCGTTCTCATCAAAAGAGGTGATGTTTGCTTTGGTGTTGTACAGATGCAGGATATTGTTAATCAAGAGTCAAGGATGTCGTTCCACCCATGTCCGTTGATAAACCACTGGAATAACTTGGGTCAGCAAGGATAAGGTGGATACCTTCGAGGTTGATAAAAATAGTATCTTGCAGTCTCCACTGGAAAGAAATCCCTTTTAAGGTTAACCTACTTTCCTCCCATCAAGGCTGGAAGCATGAAATGGAGACCAGGTGCTCCCCATTATGTAAACCCTATTCCTTTACCTGGACTCTCCTAGGTCCTGCCAGCATTGTCTTCTTACGTTCATATGCTCTTCCTCCACTATTTTCCTTTTGTTGTTGCTAAATTTTATGTGGGTGGTTCAGGGGAAGTGTACACTGGCACTCTTTCCCACTAGTCAGTGGAATTTTAGGAAGGCTTTGAAGATGGGAAGGATCCCTCCCTCGGATGCTATCGCCTTTGGAATGGGAACATGCCCACATTTCCAGAGCGAACAGACACTGGACTCCTCTCTTCTCAAAGCTGGTGAAACCCTCCTGAATGATGTGGGGTGTTCTGGCCTGTGAGGCGATGGCTGCCTGCAGAACCTGCCTGCTGGAGGGCGCTGCAGAGGACTGGCTCCGTGCTTTCAGATGTATCCTGCCAGGGGCTCCTTCTGAAAGCAGGGAAGCCCCCAGAGGGTGAGATGGGAGATACAATATGAGCTTTTTCTTTTTCTTTTTTCTTTTTTTTTTTGAGATGGAGTCTCACTCTGTCACCCAGGCTGGAGTGCGATGGCGCGGTCTCAGCTCGCTGCAACCTCCGCCTCCGGAGTTCAAGAGATTCTCCCGCCTCAGCCTCCCGAGTAGCTGGGACTACAGACGCTTGCCACCACACCCGGCTAATTTTTTTGTATTTTTAGTAGAAACAGGGTTTCACTATGTTGGCCAGGCTGGTCTTGAACTCCTGACCTTGTGATCCACCTGCCTGGGCCTCCTAAAGTGCTGGGATTACAGGCTTGAGCCACCGCACCTGGCCGATATCAGCCTTTTTAGCTGTGATGTGGTGAAGAGAGCCAGGGAGGCCGTGAGTACTGTGAGGCCAGAAGTGTTGGCTTCTGTGAGAAACTCCGCCCAGCCCGACCACTGCCTCCAGGCCCTGTCATTTTCCCTCCATCACGCGGCCGGAAGCCGGAAGCAGGAGGCAGAAGCTGCGGAGGGAGAGACAAAATCATGGTGTAACAAGAAGCTCCTGAGGCCGGAGTGAACGGAGAGGTGGCCACACACCATGAGAAACACCAGCGCTCCGGCGGGGCCCGGGGACTTCTGAGCTTTACTGGGCTGCCTGAAGCCGCAGCCAGCCCACTTTTCCCTCAGCATGGCGGTGCCACCATCTGGTCCAGCCCAACCCATCTTGCTAGTCTGCGTAGTCTGTGGCATTCCAACTTCACATTTGCATCGGGATTTGTTTCCTAAGCATTCCACACACATTATTGCTTTCAATATTTATTGCTTTCAAGCCCTTCAACACTGGCAACAGGTGGGCAGGTATTCTTATCTCCATGTGAATAATAACACATGGGGACTCAGAAAAAGTAAAGGCCCAGGAGAGAAGGCTAGTGAGGGGCAGTGACGCTTAGGGACAAACAACTGGTTCTCTTGCCTCTTGCCTGAGGACTCCTGCCTGAGGATAATATAATAACAAAAGCCTCTATCTTGCCATTTTGGCCATTAACACATCTCTTTCATACCCACTACTCACTGGACTGTTAGCTCCTTGAAGACACAAGCTGTGTGTGTGTGTGTGTGTGTGTGTGTGTGTGTATTTAATGGGAGCAGTACTTTCTTGAGATGTAATTTGCATACAAGAAAATGCATTAATGATGCATTTGAGATATATATATATATATATATATACTAATATACACCCATGCAGCCATTGCCCAAGATAAAGATATAGAATATTTCCACAACTCCTGAAAGTTTCCTTGTGCGCCTTTTCAATCAATCCTTCTATCTCAGAGGCAAACAGTGCCCTAATTTCCGTCACCTGTGATGCATTTTGCCTGTTCTTGAACTTCGTCTGTGTGGAGTCATAGTTTGCACAGAGACTGAATCCCCAGAGCATGACACAGTGTCTGTCATGTGGAGGTATACAATGCCAAAGAAAGCCTAGTTCTTTTTATTATTATTATTTTTTATTGTACTTTAGGTTCTAGGGTACATGTGCAGATCAGGTAGGATTGTTGCATAGGTACACACATGGCAATGTGGTTTGCTGCCTCCATCCCCCCATCACCTACATCTGGAATTTCTCTCCATGTTATGCCTCCCCGACCTACCCCACACCCCCCGTTGTCCCTTGGTGCCCCCCAACAGACCCCAGTGTGTGATGCTTCCCTCCCTGTGTCCATGTGTTCTCATTGTTCAACACCCGCCTATGAGTGAGAACATTTGGTGTTTGATTTTCTGTTCTTCTGTCAGTATACTGAGAATGATGGTTTCCAGATTCATCCACGTCCCTGCAAAGGACACGAACTCACTATTTTTTATGGCTGCATAGTATTCCATGGTGTATATGTGCCACATTTTCCCTGTCCAGTCTATCACTGATGGGCATTTGGGTTGGTTCCAGGTCTTTGCTATTGTAAACAGTGCTGCTATGAACATATGTGTGGATGTGTCTTTATAATAGAATGATTTATAATCCTTTGGGTATATACCCAGTAATGGGATTGCTGGGTCAAATGGAATTTCTATTTCTAAGTCCTTGAGGAAGCGCCACACTGTCTTTCACAATGGTTGAACTAGTTTACACTCCCACCAACAATGTAAAAGTGTTCCTATTTCTCCACATCCTCTCCAGCATCTGTTGTCTCCAGATTTTTTAATGTTCGCCATTCTAACTGGTGTGAGGTGGTATCTCAATGTGGTTTTGATTTGCATTTCTCTAATAATCAGTGATGATGAGCATTTTTTCATGTTTGTTGGCGTCATATATGTCTTCTTTTGAAAAGTGTCTGTTCATATCCTTCTCTCACTTTTGAATGGGTTTGTTTTTTTCTTGTAAATCTGTTTTGGCTCTTTGTAGATTTTGGATATTAGCCCTTTGTCAGATGGGTAGATTGCAAAAATTTTTTCCCATTCTGTTGTTGCCGGTTCACTCTAATGATTGTTTCTTTTGCTGTACAGAAGCTCTGGGTTTAATTAGGTCCCATTTGTCTATTTTGGCTTTTGTTGCCAATAGAAAGTGTGGTTCTTAAACTACCTATGAGAGGCAGTTGGTCTCACTGGGAAACTGAGGCTGTGGGTGGTTAGTGACCTGCCAAACGCACGAGTCTATGAAGTGGTGGACCCCGACGCCAGCCATCCTGATTCCGAATTCAAAGCTTCCTCCCGGCCCCCAGTCTTCCCTCTGTGCTTCCTCCAGGGCTCCGGGTGCAGATCCTGGACGGGCAGTGCCCCCTGCTGCTGGCCCAGACCCCAGCCCCTCCCCTCCTCTGTGAGGATGTGAAAGGATCACACAGGCCTGGCGCCCAGCGCAGTGACGGACACAGGACAGGGACGTGTGGGATAAAAGTCACCTGCCCTTTTATTTTCCTAGGAAAAAAGCTTCTCCTAAACTTTGGGGGCTTTCCCGCTCCAGGATTAACAGACTAATGAAGAAGAGGCCTTTTTGGTGGAGCGCTGCTGCCCCCATGCGGGTGGACAGCGACACTACCAAAGAGCAGAACATCAAACCTGGTGGTGATTTTTGGGTTTCAGGTTCTGTCGCTCCTCTCCTGCAGATTTCTGGTTTCCAGGACCCTGGGTCCCTGATGGAGGTCCTGTCCATCAGGGCTTCCATTAGGGCCATCACCTAAAGGACAAGCATCAGAGCAATGGGGAGCTATTGTGGGAGGTCCCTCAGAGAATCAGCCCTAGCTGTGTGTGGGGGCAGATGCGTCCTCTCCACATCCCTCCCTCCCAGGAGAGACTAGCCTGACCATAAGCCTTGAGGGTCTGTCCTGTACTAAGCAAGCGCCTAATCAGGTGAGATCAAGGTCTGATTTTGGCCGGTTTGGAAGGGCAGCAGAGGAGCAGTGAGGGAGGCAGCTCAGCAGTGGGGCCAGCAGCGCCTCCCCAGCCTGCTGCGGGCTTGGGTGCAAGTCACAGAGGGGCTGGCGCCCCTCCCAGCCTGGTGTGCTGGCCTTGCTGCACCTGCGGTTGGGGGGCGGTGTAACGGCCCAGCCTGCTCCCCTTGACACGTGGCCTGGGGCGATGCTATCTCTACCTCAGTATTTTTAACTCTTCTTTCCAGAGGATGTGGCTTCTGTGGGAGAGCTTCAAAGGGTGCCCTACTTGCCCCTCTCGGTAACCATGACATCATGGAAATGTAGGGGAGCGCCCCAGCCTCCAAACACCTGGAGGGAAGTGGGAGACTTTTTCCACTTCCTGTTCTACTTGTGGCTACTGACTCAATGTCTGACCTGTTTATTAATTTCAAAATATAGCTCTGTGTGTGCTATCCAGAGAGGCCTCAGGCATGTGTGTCTCTGTGTGAAAGGAGGCCTGCGTCCCCAGCCCTCCCCCTGTTGCCCAGGTGGCTTTGACACAGACGCAGGGCACTGGTGGTCCTGCGGCCTCCCCACAGCCAGAATGACAGCACTGGGTCTCCATGTGGCTCGCTCCCCGAGACTCATCCCAGCCAGCCGCTCGTCTCCCCACACATGGCTCAAGGAGGCAGATGGGTTTGAGTAGGACTCATGGAGAAACTGAGGTGGACCCACGTAAAGTGACTGTTGGCCATGGCCCTCGGTGTGGCCACACGGTCAGCACAGACTCCCAGGTACCCTGTGTGCTTTCCCACAGTCCCTGTCCTCCAGGCTTTGTTGGATAGACGTGTGCCTGCCTGGGGGCTGCCCTGACCAAGGTGCCACCACTCAGGCTATGCTTGTTCTGAAGTTCTTGACAAGTTACTTTAGCTCTTGACAAAGCCTCCCTCCGTGAGGCTGGGTCCAGGCTGGTGAAGCTGGCTCACCCGGCCACTTCCGCTATAGATCCCCACTTCCTTCCTCCTGTGCTCCCCGCTCCTCATACTCAGCTCCCCCGACCCAGAACCTGACTGCAGGAGTCATTCATTTATTCATTTAATGGCATCTGCTGTGTGCCAGGCACTGTTCTAGCTCCTGGGGACACGCTGATGACAAGGAACATCCCTATCCCACAGAGCACACAGGCCAGGGGACTTCCTTGCCAGGATGGGACCTGCTAATAAGGTGCTCTTAGGCCTATCTCTATATGTGATCCCAGGGGAGTTGGATGTTATGTTTGGACCTAAAAATAAGCAATCCCTTAAGACTCAGATGGCTGCCCCCTTGTAGGGTAACAGCAGAGGGGTTGCTTTGTCAGAGCCAAGGACCCCACCTGGGTGCTCCTGAAGCATGTGTAGCCTACCCTTTCTCCTGAGTAGCTGTGACTCCAGGTGCCCTCAGAGGTCAGGTCTCTTTGTGAAGTTTCAGAGAGACCTCTACAACCTTAGGCCCGGGGCCACGAGAGTGCATTTAGTCCATTCTTCTACCTTTGGGACTGGCCTGTGCTTAAGTCTTTTGGGACAGTAGGGCATGTGTCCAGAAAAGTCCATTCTACAGCTGGGCTTAGTAACATGTTCCCTGCTGGGATGTCGCCTTCCCTCTGTGAGGCTGGGTCCAGGCTGGTAGAGCTGCAGCTTCAGCCTGCAGCCCTGGCTCAGGGGTCTGGGGGGTCTTCATGGCTGTGTTTCCAGGTCTCCTCAGCTGCCTATTCCCTCCGGGCTAAGCAATGCCCAGTTCCTTATAGCTGAGCCCTCTGCACTGATGGGCTTTGCTGTGGTGGTGCTAGGCTCAGTGCTGACCTGCCCGGTGGGCACAGGAGCCCTTCTTCTGAGGCTCCTCACAAGGCCACTTTAGTTCCCTCTGACATCCCAGGTAGGACCTGGAGCCAGACATAAGAGCAGAGTGGTGAGAGATGGATGGAGTCTCTGTCCCCACCCCCAACACTTGCTTATCTTCAACCTGCTTGCTCCTGGTCCGCCCCTCTGACCGCTGCCCTAACCGGCTTTACGTTTAGCAGTCTCAGACGTGAAGGAAGGTTCTTGCTGAATTGAGGATCTCCTAGGTTTAGATGGAAATTTCTCAGGGGCGGAGCTGAGCCTGCTCTCCGGATGGCCTCCTATGTGCCTGGCCTTGCCACCCTGCCTCCCTCCTTGGGTGTGGGTGGGTCCATAGCCCCTGCTGCATCACCTTGCATAGATCTGAGGGTGGCCTTGGGGGATCAGTGACTGCTGGGCCTTGCTGTCTGAGGGCACTGGGCTGGCAGGCCTCCCTCCACAGGCTCCCGCAGGCCTCCTGCAGTCTGGGTCTCCTCTGAGGTTCTTGGAAGGGTCTATCTTCGACCCCTTCACTGCCTTCCAGGCTGCTGTCTCCTTCTCTCAGCCCTATGACCTCAGTGTCACTGCAGCCAACTCACAGGAGCAGACCTGCCTCCCCAGCCACCCATACTTACTTCTCGCACCCAAATCTTTTTTCTATAGAGCAAAATGAACTACCACTTCGGGGGGAAAAGAAAGAGAAACTAATTGGCCCTCAGTTTTTAATGGCTGTAAAGGCTTGCTCTGTTAACCCTCCCGGGGGCGTTTCCATCTAATACGGGGAAGAGAATGCTTTAATTAAAAGAAATTCCCAATGGTGGAATCTCTAGCATTGTGTCAGACGGGTGAGGAGGTAGAGGCCCCCCAGAGCTCCCCAAAGGTGGCAAACCCCACCTTTGGGAAGGCGGTGCTGGTCCTACCACATGTGAGAGTGACCCAGCTGTGATGGAGTGCTGAGACATTTCCCTTTGGTGATCTTTAAGGGGATTATATTTAGGCGAGAGATAGGGCAGCTTAGAAAGAACTGGGGATTCTGTGACTCCCCTCAGTAGGGCTGACCAGGAGAGGGGACACTGGTTCTTAATTCTACAGGGTCATGGACTCAGAGGTTCAGGGCTTGGGAGGTAGACTCCAGTCCTGGCTGACATTTCGTAAGTGGCAACATAAGCCTGTAGAGGGGAGGGACATGCTCTAGGTCACTATTAAAGCTGGTACAGGTTGAGTATCCCTAATTCAAAAATCTGAAATTTGAAATGCTCCAAAATCTGAAACTTTTAAAGTGCCAACATGATGCTGAAAGGAAATGCTCACTGGGGCATTTGGATTTCAGATTTTTAGATTAGGGATGCTGAATTGGTAAGCATAATGCCAATATTTCACCCCCGCCTCCCCCTAAAAATCCAAAACCCGATATACTTCTGGTACCAAGCATTTCAGATAAGGGAGACCCAACCTGTAGCTCCATCCCTATGAAAAGAAGCAGGCCTGAATTGTAGCTGAGAGGATTTGCATATTTCTGGCTGGAGTGGTCAGACACATAGGGGAATCATGGAGGTATTCGGGGATGGAACCCCCTCCCACCCCCATTCATTGGTAAACCTCAGCTTTGGGTCTTGGTAGCTATAGTTGCTGGGTGGATGGTGGAGTGGTCTCTGAGTTGTGTTCCCGTCAGCATCCATGACCTTGGGGAAAGGCTCTCTGGCAGCAGGAGTCTCGGGAGGGAGAGCGCAGCGTGTTGTAGACCTCAGGGAGCCCATGTCTTTTCTCCTAGGTGACAGCTCAAGGCATCTACTTTCCTCGGTCAAATCTCTGGGCTTGTGGGGAGACAGCTCATCTCCTTTTTCCTAACTCTCACATCTGGGATGGTGGGAGCATAAAGTCCTGCTGGGGTCACGGCCTCCTCTTAACCCTGCTCCTGGTGTCGGATTGGACACCTCAAGGGCCGGACGTGCGGCTGGACCGGGCAGCAGAGGCGGGGGTGGTCCCCAGCCATGAAATGCACAGTTTCAGTGGAAATCCAGTCTGAGGAAAGGCAAAGGAAATGCTGCTGTAGGGTAGGAGACAGTGGGAGGCATTTTGGGTACACTTGCTGTGTGGTCCCTGTCTGCTTCTGGTCACTCACTGACACCCATGTGTATGGGCTCCTGCTTTGGGTGGTCCCATGGTGTGGCATGAGAATGGAAGAGGAGGGACCCAAGCTGGTAGGTGGGTTTTCCTGGCCCTGAGCATAGCCTGCTAAGTGGAAGCTTTTAGACTTTTTATTCCAAGAAGAGGCTGACTGACTGAGGCAGCTTTTTGAATGAGGCTTCCTGTACAGCATCATGGACAAATGCCGTGGTTCTTCTCTGCCCAGCCAGTGATCACCAGCAAGCAGAAAACCCAACCAAACCCAATCAATCAATCAAACAGAGGCACAGTCTCTGCTCTTCCAAATCATTTTTAATGAAGCCATGGGCAGCAGGATATACAATACGCCCAGACACACAGCATAGCAGGGCCTTGATAATGAGATTAATTTCCCCCCATATCTTGAGAATAATATGTATTTCTTTCTTTATGAACACTATTTAAAAAATTATAACCCCCTCACAACATTCTCTAGGACCTAGAGCCCAAGAGAACCCATTGAGGATCCATCATCTGTGGGATGGCGGAGGCAGTCTGGGGAGCAGGAGGGAATCTGCACAGCCAGGGGAGGCTGCCGCAGCCTTGCCTCTGCCGTGAATGTCAGGCAGTGACAAGCAGCAATGAGGGAACGGGGTGGCAGCAGCGTTTGGCAGCTCTTCAGCAATCTTCATCACAAATTCGGGTAGGGTCCAGTTGGTGGCATTGCCAGGGGTGGGGGGGCGCACAGGGGTGGTAGCAGCTTTCTCCTCCGTGGGGGTGGGAGTGTTCCCTCTGCTTGGAGAGGGAGAGGAGGGGTGGTGCGGAGGAAGGCGCAAGGCTCTCTTACAATCTTTCGGACCTGGAATGAGGAAGAACAGAAGTCAGGCTGGACACTGAGGAGGACCCAGGACTGTCAGGGGTGTGACGGAGATGGCTCTGTTTGGGGCTGTGTGGTAGAGTTCTAGGAGCAAATGAACCCTGGAGTTTTTTTTGTTTTTTTTTTTTTTAATTTTTTTGAGACAGGATCTTGTTTTGTCTCCCAGGCTGGAGTACAGTGGCGCGATCACAACTCATTGCAGCCTCAACCTTCCTGGGCTCAAGCGATCCTCCCACCTTAGCCTCTTAAGTAGCTGGGACTACAGGCATGCACCAGCCCACCCGGCTAATTGTTTTACTTTTTGTAGAAGCAGGGTCTCCCTATGTTGCCCAGGCTGGTTTCCAACTCCTGTGCTCCTCCCGCCTCTGCCTCCCAAAGTGGTGGGATTACAGGCATGAGTCCCTGCACCCAACCTTTTTGATGGTGATGCAAAAGGATGCAGTTGTCAGCATGATGGCTGGGGACCCTGGGGGAGGAGGGCGTGGTGACTGTAGCGAGGATTAGGGTATAATGTGAGTGTAATGTCCTCTTCCTAGTGAGCTAAGAGAGCCATAGTAGGGAGAGAAGACATGAGGAGAGGCCTTGGGGGCTCCTTTTGGTCACAGGGTGAGAAAGTACAGCAGGCCTGTGGTGTAAATGATGTCTTTCTGCTTCCACTCATTAGCTGTGTGGCCTCGGTTTCCTCATTTCCTACCTCATAGGGGAGAGGTTCAACAGAGGCGGCTGAAATGAGTGTATTTTGTAGTGTTTCAGGCCGTTGTTATTGAATAAGGGGAGCTTGTAACAGGAAGAACTAGAAGAGTTTGGTGAGCTCAGGCTTTGGACTTAAAAGCAAGACCCTGCAGGGAGGTTTGCTCTCAGAGCTTTGGATGCACCCAGAGACCCGCGTCCCTAACCCCCACCCCCAGCTTCAACACCCCTCACCTCAGCTGGACCACAGCCGCAGCGTCATGAGCAGATTAAAGCCGGCCACTTTCAGGAGGAGGATTCGGAACCCAATCACTGACAGGTTTTGAAAGTTTAGGTTCATATCTGTAAAACCAAGAGGCCACTGCGGTTATGGGCTTGTCTGTCCCAGGGCTGCATGGCTGCAGGATACAACGACGGTTTCCCCCAAGGCAGAGCAGGCTGGGTGGGGGAGGCCTGCAGCTCCTGCATCGCTGCTCCCTTGCAGCTTTGGTGCATATCCCCTTGCAAACATATTTTGTGCATTCTTCCAGGGTCAACAGTATTGTGTTTCAAGACAAAAACACTGACTAGACTTGGCCCTTTTTTTTTATTTCTGAGCCTTTCTGGGTATGGGGTAGGTGCTCAGAATTGATCATCACCATCCCTTGGGTCTAGATGGGCCCCTTGGTGAGTTCAGCCGCCATGAGAGGGATGACTCAATAACAACTCAAATGGAAAGGAATATGGGCACAGGGTGGGTGTGAGGAGTGGTGGGGGATTCTTGAGAGACTGGACCATTGCCTAGAGCCTGTGTGAGTACTGTTGCTTTTCTTGAAAGAAGGCAAAGCCTGTTGGCTGTGGTATGAAAGTGTCCTCAGGATGACCTGGTTAGTTGAGGGCTATCCCTAAAGGAGTTGGAAATTTCTCAGCTGGGCCACCCAGAAGCTCTCTCTGGCTCTCTTGACAGTGGAGCTATTGAAAGAAATACAGAGGGCTAGGAGAGAGTCCTTGGTCTATGGAAGCTAGAAAGTCATCCTCAAAGTACTTAGAATGGAAAGTCAGAGATGGTGAGAGGGATTCAGGAGAGATCCCACCCAGCTCTGAGCAGGTCTTGAACTGCTGTTTGCATTCATCATTGATTCCCATATTTACTTATTCCTTCCCACACCCTCATCCAGTCAGGGTTATTGCAGGTTCATCCCTTCCTCAACCCTGTGCACACCCAGGCTAGACCCCCCAGTCTTACCTGTTTCAAAGCTTTTTTCGACCAGGTTGGCATCGCAGAGACTTTCTAAAAGGAAAAAGACAGACATTTTCTCAGCATCCAGAGCAGGCTGACTCTTCCACCCCAGACCTCCTAGTTCTTGGGCAAGTGATTGACAGCCTTTCCATACGTCCTTGTGGAGAGATCTGGAGGGAACTTACAGCCTGTGGCAGCTGCTAGGGAGAGCCCCTGGCCCTGGCAGGACCAATGCCTCAACTTCTGGACACCGTTTCTATTTACTCAATATACACTGTTTGTACAGAGTACATGTCACATGACACAGGCCACAGGGCACCAGCACACATGGACCCTGCCCTTGTGTGGCTTCATTCTGGAGTCCAGTGAAGGCAATCAGGCACACACAGTGACAAGGGCCATGAAGAGTGTAAACAAGTACTTTCATGTGTTCCAAAAAGTTTTAATCCCTATACCCTGAATTTGTTCCTTGGTTTCATCTTAGTAAATGGCACTGTCATTGACTCAGCTGCTCAGGCTAAAATCCAGCTGCCTCCCTTGATCCCCTCCTTTGTCTTCTCATCCCTGCATGGTTCTACCTTTGAAACCTGAATGGTGTTGGTCATCTCTGCCACCACCCCGCCCAGGCCTCCATCATCTCTCTGCTTCAATTGCTCCCTTTCTGCTTCTACTCTTGGCTTACGACCCATCGGGTAATCCCAGCACTTTGGGAAGCTGAGGTGGGTGGATGATCACCTGAGGTCAGGAGTTCCAGACCAGCCTGGCCAACATAATGACACCCCGTCTCTACTGAAAATATAAAAAAATTAGCTGGGTGTGGTGGCAGGTGCCTGCAATCCCAGCTATTTGGGAGGCTGAGGCAGGAGAACTGCTTGAACCTGAGAGGCAGAGGTTGCACCACTGCACTCCAGCCTGGGCAACAAGAGTGAAACTCTTTCTCAAAAAAATGAGGTGTCCCTTCCCTGCTTGAAGCTGATCAACAGCTTCCTGGTATACTTAGAATACTGTTTGGCCTCTCATGGCCGAGGAGGCCCTGTGATCCAGCCCTGTCTCCTTCATTAAACTCACACCTGCTGCTCTTCTCCTTTCTCATTGAGCTCCTGTCCCAGGCCTCTGCAGGGTCCCCTCCTTGCCCTTGGTATGGCTGGTACCTTCAAGTAGCATTTCTTCAGAGAACCCTTCTCTGACTTTTGTCCTGAAGGTGGCTGTTTTCTCAACTCCGAGTTAAAATACATTCCAATCTGAAGTTATATGGACATTCCCCAGCTGACAGATGGGCTCCCTCAACTAGAATGGAGCTTCCTCCGGGCAGACCCCTCATCTGACATTTTATTCCTCCACTTCAGCACCTGGTACATTCATGTACCAGCATAATCAGTGGTTGGTGAATTAATGAGTGACTGAGTGAGATTGGCTGAGTGAGTTGGGAAAGATCTTTTGGCAGACAGGGAGAAATAAGGAGAGGCAGCTCAGAGAAAGGCTTTAGAATGGGGCCTGGAAGAGCAGTAAGGGGCAAACAGTCCGAGCAAGGGCAGGCAGGGGGGACTCAGTGGGAGAGACTGAGGCTGGGCAAGTGCCCTCTCCTGCCAACTTCTCTTCATCTGCTTTATTCCCATGTCATTCTCTGGACTGCCAGGACAGGGCTCACTGTTTCTCAGTAAAGCAAGAGCTTTGGTGGCAATTGATGAGGCTAAGACCACCAATCAGAGGCGTTTTAGACATCATTGACCAGAGCTCTGGGCAGAACCAGGCCACTCCTGAAGCAAGGAAACAGCCTGCAAAGGCACTGAAGCTGCCCTTACCTGAGCCGGAGAAGAAGGTGTTTGCTGGAAGAGAGCTGCCGTTGAAGGCGTCTGTACATTTAAAATTGGAATTGCTGCTCCAGGCCACGGCACCGTTGCTCTTGGAGTCCATAGACCTCATGTCTAGCACGGTTTTGTCTGTGATGTACACTTCAGACTCCTTACTTTCTAACACATTCATTTTAGAATCAAAATCAGTGAACAGGCAGACAGAGGAGTTGCTAGATTTGGAGTCTCTCAGCTGGTACACGGCAGGGTCAGGGTTCTGGATATCTGTGGGACAAGAGGATCAGTGTTAGGAGATGATCTCATTTCCCTCTTTGTCCCATCCCCGGCTTGAGTCCAGATGCCTGTGATGGACAAGAGCGGGGCTCCTTGGGGCTGGCAAGTCACGGTCTCAGGCCTTATATGGGAAAGAGCATTTTAGAAACTAGATGCTTGTGATGGACTGGGACTCAGGGACAGATACAAGCTATCGATCTTGGCCAAGAGGCCATGATTTCAGTGAACGTCCTCTGCCAGGCCTGGCCTGTCACTCAAGGAAACCTGAAATGCAGGGCTACTTAATAGTACTGCTTATACTTCTACTTAATAGGATCTACTTCAAAACTGCAGCAATATAACTCTGGCGGAGCAAAGGCAGGTATGGAAAAAAGGCCCAGCAAAGCAAACTGTACATCTTGGAATCTGGAGTGGTCTCTTCGACTTAGGCTGGGCATTAGAAGAATGGGAGGTTTATGGTATGTTGGCATGAAGCTGGGAAATCTATCATATCACCAGGAGATTTTGCTCTTATAGTTTTGAACTATAAATCAGAACATCTGTGTCTAAGCTCTAGCACTACCGTTTACTTGATATAAGGCCTTGAGCAAGTCACAGCAGCTCCTTACGTCTTAGGAATTTCATCTGCAAAATGAATACGTTGCCTCATCCACCTTCCTAGCTAGGCTCTTCTGAGAAAGAAATGAGAGCTTCTCCATATAAAAATCTATTTAATAAACTGTAAAGTACCAAACAAATGTTAGTTGGAGCCATTGACCCCACCAGAATATAGCCGTGATAAAGTGCTAGTGAGCCATGCAGAGCCACAGCATCCATCCTTCACCCACAGAAAGCGGGAGCTGCTAGAGGCTTTTCCTTAGTGCTGAGACTCGTTCTTTAGTATTTCCGTAGGATTCTGTGTTTTTAATGTGACTTTCATTGTTTATTCTTTCCGACCTCCTGCCTTTTGAGGAGGAAGTAGAGGTTTGCTGGAGGATTAGCATGCTGGGGCCACCCAGAGAGTTTTCAGCAGGGTGGGGATGAGAATTTCCCACCCAGTGGTTCTCTGCTCCCACAGCCTCTCACATGCACACAAGATTTCTCAGACCCTGGTAATTCGTCCCCACTTGCTGAGCCAGCCATTGTGGCCTTGGCAATGCAGGCATCCAGCTGGATCCAAAACCAAAGAAATCAGCCCCTGGGATGCTGAGTGGAGGCAGAGCTGCCTGCAGTATGGGGCTGCCCCTGGAGCAGTGGAGCAGGGGTGGGCTCCACGGTCAGAGGGGAGAGACAGCTAGAGCTCTGGCCCCAGAGGATTCTGCCTACTTCCCTCCAACCTCCCCATACCTGGGCAGCCTGACATCACTGTGGGTGAAGGCCCTACCGCATACTTCCGTTGCTGGGAAAGCCACTGGCCCCACCAACGCATCCCCCTATTGTTAGTCATCAGTGGGGGTCTTGGGCAGCACTGCAGAGGGGGACAGAAGAGTCTGGAAGTGCTGATCCTCAAGGCAGAGGATCGGGGCCACCAGATGCAGGAAACCCTTTAAAGGGGAAAGGGGATTGCTTTGGGGGGCAGAAGCCCAACTTTAAGTCCTGGTTAAACACTCACTCAAGTCCTGGGGCCAGTGGGTGTCAGACTGGAGACGGTCTAGACTGCTCTGTCTAGTACAATAGTCTCTAGCTACATGTGGCTATTGAAATAAAAACTAATGTGAAATAAAATTGTTTCAATTAAAAATGAAAACTTCAAGAGCTCAATAGCCACATGCAGCTGATGGCTACTGTATCGGACGGTGCAGATGGACAGAACATTTCCATCGCCACACACAGTTCTGTCACGCAGTGTTGGTCTAGAAAGCACAATGCTGCGGAACACAAGACTGAGAAATGCAGCAGGGGCTGAGTTAGAGATACTTGATTTTTTTTTTTAGCCTTTTTATACTTTCATCCTCATGTACCTCTAGTGCAAACTTATCTCTTTGCCACTTTTAATTTAGGGGTCTTTAGAGGTCTGTCTGCCACAGCCCTTTGGGGAGAGACATCCTATTTTACCCTAGTAAGAAAAACACATCCCATCACTGATGGTATCGGAAGGTAGGCTTAGCAAGACTGAGCCAGTTTTTCAAGGTGGAAGTTCAGCTATTCTAGTTCCTAAACTGTCCTTTAAATTCAAAATGAACTGCAGAAGCACATGAGCTCTAGTGCTTTAGGTCCCTATGGGCACAGCAGTGATTGAAAGCTCCCTTACCATTAAATCTATTCCCTGTAGTTAGGCACTAGGGACCCAGAAATCAGAATTAGTGACACTGACTCTGGTTCCCGCCGAGGCTATGGTGAGCCTCAGGAAACTGGGAGCATGGGCAGATGTACCAGGAGAAATGGAAACTCTAGTTCCTTTGCTAACTTGCAACTGGGAGGTAACACCTTCATACCACTCTCAGTGTTTCTATTACAGAATCCCTTAGGTTTCCCCTCCTTTGAGGTGTGGGATGACCCCTCTTGGAGCCCCCTGAGGAAGGAGAGGGGAGGTCTGCTACACCACAGCTGGCTCCTCTCACCTTTACTTCTAGTCTGCATCTGTAAATCAGATTCTGTTTCCCAGTTGCTGGCCCCCGCCCTAATTTCTGTATTCTCTTGAATGCTCTAATATTTTCTTTTTCCATGCCTAAAAAGACATCTTCTCTGACTGCTTTTCGACCAATTTTATTATCAGATGTTTACTTAGGCTACAATGCATGTGCCTTGTTTATTCCCAAGATCATGCCTTCTTCTTGTTCTCTATACCTGGAACTTCCCTTCTCTCCTTTCTCTGCCCATACAGATCTTATCCATCTTTCAGGGTTCAGTGAATCCTTTGCACTGCATGAAACTCTCTCAATCTAGACCACCTTTTCAGCCAGCACCCTATCCCCTTCTCAGTCTCTGTGTCCACTGACATCATTAACTGGTCAATACTAACATAGTTTTCAGGCTGCTTAATTCACAATAGTTCTGTGCCTTTGTCTAGTTTTTATACAACTTGGGGAGAGGACAGGAATCCATCTTAGACTTCATACTTAGTCTAACATTTTATAGAGTGATAGTCACATAGAAGGCATTTAACAATATCCATTGAACGATTAAAGTCAAATTTTAACGTGTTTGACCTAGAGAAACATGAATATTCAAGATAGATAATGATGCTTTTCCCTTCCCAGACCTCCGTAAGACAGTTACAACATCTTCAGTGAGCCTCACCATACTAATAAGTGATATCCCCCAAGAAAGGATTAGTGACACTGGCCCATGGGGTTGCAAATGGTGCCACATGGGATGACTTACCAGATATAATGAACACATGGGTCCCTTTCCCAAATGTGAGTTTGCCAATTGCTCCTCCAGTATTCACACCGCAAGTGACACCATTGCAGAAACTCACGGGACCTATCTATTACTTAAATAAGAGAAGCACTGATCTCCCCCACAAGACAGGAGAATCACACTCTTAAGAATTAGACCTTCTGCTCTTTTGCATTGAAATTTCGCTTCTGATATGAACACTTCTCCTGCTCCATTCTGCTGTGGTGCCCTGGGTTGAAGTTTGGATTTCAAATAAACCAAGAGTTCAGTAGAACAAAAACCCCAATTCCAAGTAGCAGTAACTTGGATATGTTTGTGGAAGGTTCAGGAGTATTTTCTCATGGCCTGCCTCATGGTTCCTAAGGTCCCAGCCTAAGGATGGGAGGATTTTCTGGGGTTGGGTGGAAGAAAACTTTTGGGAGCCTACAGAGGAAAATATCTGGGCTTAACTTGGCATTTTGGACAAAGAAGGAATAGTTGCCCACCCTCCCTTGCTCTCCTTCTTCATTCTACTTACTTGGCCAGATGCTCAGTGTGGTCCCTGATCCAAAGATTATCTTGGAAGCACTGCTGTACCCCGCTGTGGGTAAGGTCTTTGACATAACCTTCTTGATGCTAATCTGCTGGAACCCACTGGGGTCTCAGAGCAACATTCTAAATGGCTCACTGGGTCTTTGTTGCTTACATCTTTTATGTCCCAAGGAAGCGATTCCCCTTTCCCTTTGATAGTGTAAACCTTAGTATAAGCAAAGCATCGATAATAATTATAACAATATTTTAGAAAAGCTACTACATATTGATCACTTTTTACATTTTGGCCTTTATCTCATATTATGATGATGTAGTTATTGCCATTTTTCTGTTGAGAAAGTGAAGGCTTTATAGAAAACAGCTGGTGAGAGTAGAGCCCAAATTTTCCCCAGGTCTGTGGGCCTCCCTATACATTGCTGCCTCCATGCCTCGTAATTGCATGTGGTATATTTGCCCTTCAGATAGGGGTCTGGGCCACTTTTACCCTTAGGAGGAAGTTGAAAACTTTTCTAACTCCAGAGAGGAAGATTCTATGAGTAGGTATCCCCAAACCATGCTTATTAGCCAATCCAGGGAATTTAGCTACCTGCTGCAATAAAAGAGAATTTGTGTTTGCTATTAATTCATCTCTTTCCCCCAAGGGCATTTAGCTAATTTCCTGAATGTTCAGATTATCTGCTGCCGATATTATTGGCTTCGCTTGAAAGCACTGAGTATCTGGAACTATTTTTATGTTTCTATAAATTATTCTGCTCAGATTTTCATTTACTCAATCGGCTCTTGGCACTTCTGTGTTTAATATGAGAAATGGGAACATTTTAAGTCACCAAGAGAGCTTGTAGAAATGGAAAATGAGTGCTTCTTAATATATCCCCAAGTTTGCTATAAATCATTGCCTATTCTCATAGACTAGTGGTCAGTTCTTTTTGTGCTGATCACTTGCAGGGTCATACTCACATGGGTGTACAGCCAGCCTGGTCCCTGCTCCAAAAATCAGCTTATTGTAGCCACCAGATGATACACAATCAGGTGGTGCTTTACAAGAACTCTGAACCTGGGCAGGGCCTGCCTGGCTGGGGCACTCCATCTCCTGTCCCTGTTTTCCAGGCTCCCCCAAGTCAAACTTTCTCTGACAAGAGAGAAAAGTCTCACCTACCAGGTCTTAATTCCTCCTCCTCCTACTCACTCCTGCAGATGCATTAGAGGCCTCACTGGTGCTGGTTATTTATTTCTACTCATCACAAAAAAGCTTCATTTGCAACTGCTGAATACCGAGGCAGCTGTGCAGCAAATGCTCCTGCCACTGTCAGAACAGCTCCAGGACAGATTAGATGCGGTCGTCAGCATGCAGGATCTATGCTGCCCCAACACTTTGCAGGGTTTGCCTACTAGAAACAATGGCAACTTTAACGCCTTTCTCCAAATGTGAACTTTTGGTCTTCTTTCTACACACCTTTCTAATACACCTTGGAGCTGTCTATTTCCAAGATGATTCTGCTCCTAATGGAGAAAAATTTCCTTAGAACAAATATTTTCTGGATAGTCTCTCAAGTGGAGACAGACTTCATATATTTATCATTAGACTTTTTGCCGCTAGAACCCATTTGTGCTGCTTCCTTATCAAGAAAGATATTGTAAACCTTCTGCCTCTGATCTCTGCTTGAGAAATATGGTAGGTTTCAAGCTTTATAAATTCAGCCTGAACCCATGGCTGAGAAGAGGCTTTGATGAAGCACACAAAGTGCTCTTCCCTGAGGGACGGGCCCCCTCCCACCACGTACATCTGGATGGATTCTGCAATCTCCTGGTGTTGAGGTCGAAGAACTCTCTCTGTTAGCGAATACTTGTTAATGTCTAAACCATGACTTCTAGCCAGAAGGCATTTTTTTCCTACAATCATTTGTTTGGTGGCACCTATATGCCAGGCACTGTGCTGAGCTATAGAGATGTGTGGATGAAAAAGGGTCCTACCCTCATGGAGCTTAAGGTATAGTGGAGGATGTGTGTATGTACCAGGCAATGAGAACAGGCGGCTAGTCATGTCTTCTGTTGTGCTGCCATTGTGACTTGCAGGCACCTCCACTATGACATGATGACAATGGCTAGAGTTGTCTGTTTGCACTCTGAGCCCCTGGATGGCAGAGACTCTCCCCTCCTTCCCTGGGTGGCAGAGACCCTCCCTCTCCTTTCCTCTTCTTCCTCTCTTTTCTTTCCTTCCCTTCCCTCTCTCCCATTCCCTTCCTCACACGTAGCATAGTGCTTGGAATAAAATAACTGTCCAATCAATATTTTTTGACTGTATAAACCCTCTAAACATTTCCATTCATTTCTAATGCAGTTCTGCTATCTTCTTTTATTAGGACTATTTCAGTTCTTCTTTAACTTCTATATGGTTCATTTTTATAAACTTTTTATGATTTTTATGGCATTATTTAGGCTTTAAGTTCTTCCTGTTTCTCTCAAATGGACGTGCAGTTTTGAGAAAGTATGCCCAATGCCCAGAGCCTTCGGGAAGGATAATTCATCACCTTTCATGAAAACTAAATGGTAACAAAAATAAATCTTTTGGCATAATCAATCACAGTTTCTTTTCTGATAAAGATCTTTTGTCTTAAAGGAATCTGTCTCTGCAATGATGAAATAGTCAATTCCCATTGGCAAATGCTACCGTTAGAAAACAAACTACTATGAAGCTAGTGGCTAGGAATTAAAAATTCAAAATATTCAAGCCTCATAAAGAAACATGAAAAATTAGTTCAGGAGGCACAGATTCATCATCCAAGAAAGCAGAGTAGGGTCTCTCTGTGTCTTTGGCCAGAGCCTCAGTTCGGGTACTTACTTGGCTGCACTTGGAGTCTCGTTCCACTCCCAAAAGTAAGTGCTCTCCTGCCCGAGTCCACACCCTGGTACAACCCAATACAAAATCCTGCCCTCTGCCAGCTACCTATGACCCTCACACATTTACAGCTTCTCTCTTGGGGGCAAAGCTTTTAAGCAGCCTATTTCATGGTTTTGATGATAAAATTTCTCTTTCTCTGTAACTTTATGCCCGATAAACTGTCCCCCTAAGTGTCTCCTTCCCTCCCTGCCATACCTGTATCGTGCCACCCAACCCAATGACTCTACTAATCTCTTCAGACGTGCTGAGTCACCATGCCATGGTCACTGTGGTAAGAAGGCTCAGGATGGGCAAACCAAAGACCAAACAGATAGCCTTTGAGGTGTGAAGTCTTCCTTCACAGAATGCAGGAGGCATGGTGGTGGCATGGTTAATTTCAAAGCCATAGAGTCAAATAGATATGAGTTAAACTCTAGGTCTGTCACACCTGGCTATATAATCTTGGATAAGTTACTTTTCCAAAGTCTCTGTTTCCTCACCTATAAAATGGGCATAATACCAGCTACCTCACCTAGAAAACAGGCATCATACCAGCTACCTATCATTAGGCTGTATGTGATCATTGAATAAGACTTACATGAAAGACAGAGAATGGCCACTGGCACATGTCAGGCATTCAGTAAACAGTAGTTCATAATGGGATGATTCCCAGCAATGCTTTACACTGGGGGGAAGGATGAGGCTTCTCACAGCCAGAAGCCTAGAAACCCACCCCTGTGCCTCCCATTCCAGTACCACACAGTGACTCAGCAGTCTGGCTGGTGTGCTCTAATTTAGGGGAAGATATCTCATGGATTCTAGGGGAGGTAGTGACAGCGTCGCAGCCATAAGAGACATAGGAGTGAGGGGGCAGAGTAGACCCTTTTGTTGCCAAGAAGGAAGTTCTGTTTTAGAAACCTAACCAAGAGTGAAGTCTTTTTTCAAAACTTCAGGATTTGTCCTCTGAAATCATTGCGCAAAACCCTTGTCCGGCACAGCCTCAATCATCTCATCAGACCTGACGCTGATAGTTACTCCCAGGCAACGAAAGACTCTTTTAGTGATGGAACAGTTCACGGCACAGACTCTCACTACTGCAGTATCCTTCCATAATCTGTCTGCAAAATTTCCCTTGATCTTTTCTATAATACTCACATGGATGAACAATGAGGCCGGTTCCTCTTCCAAATGTAAGTAGGTAACTTCCTCCTGATGCACACAGTGAGGAGAACCTTTGATAAAAACTGCCTCATATGACCTCCCTCTACCACTTCCCCAGTGGTACTGGACAACATCCTGGGAAACCCTGCTGAATACTCTGAGTTGTGGAGAGTCTTCCACCGCTGTCCTCAGAGCCCCTGAGTGCTGGTTCCTTGGGGCAGGAACCACGGGCTGGGGACTGGAGAGCTCTTTGGCCCCCGTGTACCCAGGGGAAAATTCTATCTTCCCATCAGCAGAGAAGCAGGACAGCAACTCCTCATGTCTGCTCCCAGCACCCCAATACAAACACCACACCACACTCTGCTTGCTTGGGGCAGACATTCTGAGGGTCTGGCTCTGTTACACTTTAGTCAGATGCAAGGAGCTTCTGAAAGTGCTCTGAGGACAGAGAGCAAAGGAAATTTTATGAGACATTTTGCTGAAGCTGTTCTGACCGCCTTTTCTTGAAGTGCTCCTTGTTCTCTTTTCCTTTCCAGAGCTCTCTGACAGTTCCCACTCCTGGTCTTCTTCCTATGGGAGACCCAGGGGTTGGATTTCTCTATATCCCTGTCTGTGGCAACACTCCATGCAGGATTTAGGCTCTTCCTGTGACCTGTGCTTTCATCTTTCCCTCTTTACCATCTAGAATTAGGCCAAGGCATCCAAAGCCCTTGGATTCCTTTATTTCTAATGACCTTGACTCAGACAGGGCCCTGCCTCTGTGAAATCCTAGGATTACAGACAAAAAAGTCACAATAATTGCCATATAATTTTTGAAAGATGGGAGGAAACAGAGACCATGCTGTCTACTTTAGAGTCATGAAAACTGAGGCTCAGGGAAGTCGTGGCCTGGGCCACGGTCCTGAGCTGGGCAGGAACTCAGCCCTTGGTTCCCTAGCAGGTGGGCACTGCCAACACTCCACTTATCTCACACTGGGTTTGAGGGTCACGTAGCAAAGAGCTGTGTGGCTCCACCAAATTCAGTGTAGGGGTAAGGGGCTGGGGCCTCTCCACTGCTCTGCACTGACCATTAGCACTGTCTGGGACAGATGTGACATCCTAGGGTCAGGCCCCTCTGCAACATGAGCAAGATTTCCCCATGGTCCCCTCTAGCTCTCATTTCTGTGTTTTTTTGTTCAATCTGAAATTCAGCCTCAGGGAAGAGCAGGGGCAGCTTTACACGAGAATTGGAGTGTGGTCAGTGGAGATGCAGAGAGAAGGGAGAGTGAAAGAAACCAGGGACAGGCAAAGATTTGGGACAGTGGCCACCTAGATTCTTCGATATGGCATTGATGAATGGCCTGTCCTTCCCCCGCTCCCAAGGAAATATGGTAAGAGGCTGTCCAGCACAGAGTAGGGATGGGGATGGGGGTGGGTGTGGCCATTTGTGCAGAAGGATCCCAGCTCACTTACTTGGTATGACCACTGCTTGGGTCCCCTTCCCAAGAGTGAGTCTGTTGTTCCCATAGTCACACTCTGGGTAAGTGTATTACAAAAACGTCCTGGTTTCTCCCATCCATTCTGTGAAGACACCTCCCCTTCACAGGAGCTCTAACATCTGGAAACCCTGAAAGGCGGATCCTAAAGTTTTCCTTGTAATGAGTGGTATAAGGACTTGATGGAACCTCCCTAATGCTTATCAATAGCACCAGACCCCAATGCTACCTGTTGGCCTTCATTTTCTTCATCACAGCTATCAACAAACATAAACTTTTCCTATTTCTCCTCTAGGAAAAACAGAATCTTTACAAAACTTTGTGAAAAACATTGCCTCCTACATAGGCTGGGTGGGTGTGAAAATTTCTAAAGATACCAGAAAGCAGACGGGCATTTTCCTACTTCATCTGCCATGCTTGAGAAGAAGGTACCATTTTCCTCGGGACATATGCAAAAATGTATTTTTCACCTCTCCATAAATGCATACTCTGCTGGGGCACATGCTAAAAACATGCCTTGGCATGACTCAGAGTCACCACGTCCTCTCAGGGCTGAGTGAGAGTCTTGGGTGACTCACGCCTGACTCATTCCTCTTTCTGTCCTCATCTTGCTCAAGGATGCTAACTGCCAAGGGGGCTTTTGTCCTCAAGAAAGTCAAAGATCTCAGCACAGAACAGACTCAAATCATTTTCAAGAAACATAGTGGCAGGGGGTGGGAATCATGCCTGTTCTCTGCCAAAGGATGTGGACTGTGCATGGTCACACCCATCCTGTCTCTAGCTATCAGGGGACCCACCCCCTACCTTGGCAAATGCACATATAAATTGTTATTAGACTTTTTATTATGAATGCTTAGTTCTCTGATAAGAATGGAAGTTCTTAAGATCAGGAGCCCTATCTTAGGGTTTTAAAAATTCTTTTCTTGTTTCTTTCTTTTTAAACCAACTATGATTCTCTGGGTTGTTGATGATAGTCAATAATCACTTACTGAATTGAACTGACTCTTACTGTGCATAATTATTGGGACAAGAAGGCCAGTTTTGGGAGAGGGTAAAAGCTAAGTATACTCTGGGTAAATATGAGTGGCAAAATCTAAGTGCTTAGGCAAGGAAAAACCAAGGAAGCATTTCTAAGAGAGATAATAAGAAGGCAGTATAAAAACCAAAACATCGTGAGGTTTATATGACCCTCAGCAGAGAGGTGGGAACTGATGAACAAATAAAAAACTTGACTCAAAGGAAATTCAAATATTTTTCTCCAGATATCTTGACAGTAATTCTCCTTAAAGGATAAAATGAATAATGTGGGAGAAAATATATACTTGAAATTAGCGATATTGTTATGATTAATAATAACAAAATAGTAGTAATAGTAATCTATTATAGACCAGAGTAAATTATATCTATATACACCCAATATTGAGGATGGGGCTACATATTTCTGCAGATTTGACTTACTTGGACTGACCAGAAGTTGGGTTCCAGTTCCAAATACGAGTTTCTGAATGCCTGTGGTTCACACTCTGACATAACTCTGTACAAAATGGGACCCTGCCACTGGGCCATAACCTGGGATTGCTAAGTCACACGCAACTTAGTTACCAAGGGTGTTTCTATGTCTGCATGCATGTACCAAAGTGGTAGGATGCATCTAATTTTACTGTTTAACCTTAATTTTCCTAAGACCGTTGGAAGATGACAACAAATAAGATAGAACCCAACTGAAGATTCTGCTTTGTATATAGTGGATTATATAAAAATGTCACTAAAATTCAAGTTAAAAAAGTTATTCATATAATTACAGAGTTTCAGTTCTAGTCAGGACCTAGGGAAGGCCTATCCATCCACACTTACTAAGTGTTTGTTATTATATATGTTTCTTGCAAAAGTGATACCCATGGATACTGTACAATGCAACATAATTATTGCCGGTTTATCTTCTAATTTAACTAGCAGACAAAACCATGTCCCCTTACCTTCAAAAAAGAAAAAACAAAAAAACCAATGAAAACAGATGTCCTTTAACTATAATGTAAATCAGGTTATTTCATGGAACTTACTTGCTTCAACGAATAGCCTTGTTCCTGCCCCAAAGATAGTCTTGAAGCCTCCGGTATTTCCCACAATGATTTGCACTGTGACAAAATGGGCCATTTCCTTCTCCTTCCATTTTTACACTACAGCTGGGGAGCAGGTCTAGGGAGCTTATACTAAGGTGCTAATAAGAAGGAGGACATTTTTGTACTCCACTTGTAAAACCTATTTGGTTTTTTCCTGTTCATGAACATATCTCACACTTCCTACCTATCAGAAGGTTAGTTCACCAAACAGCAGTCACAGAATATGGCCCCAGGACTAGGATCCCCAGGTTGTAGTTCCATCCCTAGTTTGCACTGACTTTATGACAATTCAGCCAACCTCTCTGGGCCTTAATTTTCTTATTGCAAAAATAAAGAGGTTCGAACTAGATATTTTGAAATTCCCTCTCAGAGCTAAAGTTCTATATCCAAAGCGCCTTCACCCTGCATTTCTCTATAACTCACAAACGAGTTAGGCTCTTGCAGATCAATTACACTGGTGGCTGGTCTGCCTGGGGAAAATCCAAGAAACAGTGAAGGAAAGGGACAGTCAGAACAAGGGAATGACTGCTGCCAGCTCCCCCCTCTCCTCTCCCTATTGGGGTAAATGCTCCCAGCGGCTCTGTCCTTTTTGTTTTGTCATTGAAAGGAGAAGAGAACTCTGTAGACACTTGGGGCATCCACGTCAAGATTTCCTGAAGTGCCATCTGTAACTCACAGCAATATCTAAAGTAGAAAAGATAAATTCCAAGCATTTCACCAGTCACTGTGATTGGCATCACCTCTCATTTCTAAGTAAACTAGGGCACAAGCTCTGTGACATCATGCAGTAGACAGAGCAGGGCTTTGTGGAAAGGCAGGCAGACCCAGGTTTAAATTTAGGCCCCTTACTTACTAGCTTTGGGATTTGGGGCACTTCCTTCTTGGAACCTCAGTTTCTTCTTTTATAAAATAAGATACTTCCCCTTACCTCATAGAGTTATTTGAGATAAACAGTCTACATGTCATGCATGTAGCATCACATCTAAACATCGTAGGCACTGAGATGGTGGCTATGACTTCTATGTTAAGTTGGGTTGTTGATTAACAGGGCTATTTCCTGAGGGTTATAGAATTTATTTATGAAATACTCACAACATTCCATACTCTTGAGTCCTATAAACTCTCGGGTGGTGTAATAGCGAGATCCCAGAACCACAGATTTTGAGGGCTTTGACCCCTCATCCACTGGAGGAGTCTGAGATGCAGAGAGGGGCAAAGACTCATTCCTATGTCACACAGCCAGTTGGGACCAAATCAAACCTAGAGCTCTGGACTGAAACCAGAAGCCCTGGGCTGCTTTCTCTGCACTTCACTGATTCTTTTTGGATGATGTTTAGCATAAGGGGACACAATCTCTGGAGTGAATTGGGAGTGGTTTCTTTGGGGGCATGGGTAAAATGACCTTGAATATCCTCTCCTAAATGCACCTCTGAATCTGTGGCAGTGAAAGTAGAAAGGATCTATTAGATCACGACAATGCAATTTTCTGCCCTTCTAGTTCTTCTCTTCTATTGAGTGTCATTTAGCTTAATACCAGTGTTACAAACTCTCATGCTGAAGAGAGCTTCTGAAAGTCTCGTATCTTGGAAAAAGTTTTGGTGGTTAGCTAAATTCCACCCCAAAGAAAGTACGCTTATATAGTCTTTGAATACTTTCATTCATTTGTCTGGATGTCACAATTCATACTGCTTCAGCAATAGATTAAAAATAAGATATAATGACAAAAATAACATCATCTTTTCTCCTTATTGTCACCAGAATACATTTTGTAATTATAATAGAATCTCATACTTACTTAGTTCCACTTTTAGCTGAGTGCCTGTCCCAAAGGTGAGTTTTTCTCCTGCCCATGAGTATCACAGTGTCTGATGCCTCACAATAAACTCCTTTCTGCCACTTCACCCCTTTTCTTGATGTACTCTAACGAGTTATAAAACACTCAAGATTTAATACAGCTATTGAGTTACTCCTATGAGAAAAAAAGTGCCCCAAATGGGATAAATTCATAGACTTTTGGTATTAAGAGGCCAAAGAGGCCATTGGACCCACTTCCCCATTTACAGATGAAGAAACTGAAGCTTGGAGGCAAGAGATCTGGTCTAAGTTACATTGCTAGTTGGTAGCAGAGACCAAAACATGGCTCTATTTGATTCCCAATCTAGTGTTTCTTCCTCTCCACTACACGCTCAAATGTACTGTGTCATTTGCTTAATTTTCTTCTTCCCTTTGGCCTGGAAGCTTGATTTCTTTGGGTGTTTAATTTCAGTTAAACAAGAATTTATCAAGTACTTACTTTTGTAAAAGGACCATATTAGACACTTCATGGGATATTAAAGAGTGTCTGTTCTCAAGGATCTTTTGGTTTAAATAGGCAGATATTGTCAGTAATAAAAGATTTCTGTAGTTGCATATGTCACAGATTGTCTAAGATTCCACTGCTAAATTTGGGATATGGAGGGTTAGAGGAATGTGAAGGGTGCCCAGGGAGAGACCACAGTCTAGGCTTTAAACAGGAAGCTAGGCTATTTCTAGAAAAAGCACATTTGTCCTAATTGCCTAGGGTATTAGTCTTTTCTCTATCCTGACCTAGTGAATTAGTTCTACTGTTATTTCCAACTCTTCTATTAGCTATTTTCATTTTAAAATCAAGCGTCCATGGAGGCTCAATCGTAAATTCACAGAACATTGATAATAAAACAAGGACGATGCAATCCACGAGGATAAAACACAGTACATATGGAAGCCTTAAACGGGATAAGGGAAAACATGGGTGGGATGGGGTCAACATGTACCTGGAGAGACTAGAAGCATAGTCCCGTTTCCAAAGGTGAGTGTGTTGTATCCTGAATTCACACTATAGCAAATCCCCATACAAAAATGACCTGCAATGTTAGGTGTTTCAACCCATGATCTACTTAGGGACAAGGAAAGAAAACCCTCATTTACGGAGAACCTATTATGAGCCAAGTGGGTTAATAATCTGCATATATTACACTACCTCATTTGGGCCTCAACTGTGCCATGAGCTTAAATATTGTTACCTTCATTTTACAAGTGAGAGACAGGTGATCTGAGGCCGAGCAGTTTGGGCTGGCACTGCTAACAAAGATGTAAGTATCCTGGATTCACAAGACACTTTGGCAGAGGACGAATAAACCTTAGGAGGAGCTATGAGAGAAGACTCCTCATCCTTGTTCCTTCTAGAGAGGGATTAGGCTTTATTAGGGTTATTTTGCTAGAACCAGACATCAGAACTCTAGTAACAGTGCTCCTAAAAAAACTCCAGCCCATTTTCCATTATATAATCATTTCCTGAGACAGGAAGACATTTTACCCTCAATCTTTGTGTTGCCTCTCTGACACCTTACCAGGCCTGACCAGCAGTCTGGTCCCACTCCCGAAGATCCATTTATAGTTGCCATCCTTCCCACAGTGTTTCTTAGGTAGTCAAAAACCACCCACAAGCCCACACATTGTTTTTGTATCCAAGACCTAGACATATGGCCTTTTCATCTACAAGGAGATATGGGTTACATTTTAACTTCCTTTTTACACAGGCTATTTGACTCAAATTTGGGGTATTTATTGTGTACCACTTGAAATAAGATTTCTACCTTCCCACATCTCTGGGTCTATTGCGATCAAACTCATGATTTTCAACTCAATTTATCCAACAAATGTAGCTAGTCCTTCTTTCATTTCCATTACAGTGATCAGTTTTTAGATTCCCGACATAGTGTCACCCCTAATTTTAACTTCAATGAATCTGAAACTTCATGCCATAGCATCCAGATCATCATAAGTGGCAGCTTCCTGCTCCTCTGAGTCAACTCGTTTTAGAAGCTCAGTGACTCAGTGGTAGCCTCGTTACTTACTTGAGTCCTATCCAGCCCCCAGAACCAAGCATCCCTCTGATTAAAGGACAACCACTCTGCTTTAAGTGTGGTAAAAAGCACCGCTTGTCTTTAGCATTTTTTTTTTTTTTTTTTTTTGCAAATCTACTGTTTTTCATTGGCTTCATAGGCAATATCTTAGCTTATTTATTTATTTATTTATTTTTTATTATTAAGAAGTAACACAAACTGGATAAAACAATACTAAGAACATGCTAAGGGATGCATGGGTGCTCCTTATACAATCCCTTTATTTCAATCTGATAACAGCCAGAAAAGGGCAGGCCCATTATATCCCTTTATATGCTCCAAATGTTATGGTCTGAGAAAAGACCACACAAGGAAGAGGAAATGCATAGGAAATTGGACTTACTTGGGATGACTTGGAGCTTTGTTCCAGTTCCAAAGGTAACTTTCTGGTAACTCCCAGAATTCACACTGTAATGCATGCCTTTACAAAATGACTTTCCTTCCCCTGCCATTTTCATTTGGGTAGCATTCAAGCCACACTATACTTCAGTAAAAGACAGGTGCTTTTTACCAATGCCTAGGGCTACAGATCAATGGCTATTTTACTAAGAACCTACAAATTCTCATGTTAAAAGAACTCTACGATCTGACAGTTTTGGTTCTATAAACAAATAATATTTTACATAGGGTTAACATTTAAGAATTTACAAAATACTTTCACATATATTAGCTTAACTTTAAATAATTTAAAACAAAATCTGAAGTGATATTAAATGTTTTCATTTTATAGATAAAGGAACTATGGCCCAGATTTACTGATCAAGTCAGGTTAGACGAACCGGAAGTGCTCAGCCAGACTTCCTGCCTTTTTCTTTGGGATCAACTCTCTGGGCTGTTTCAGTCTATTATGTTTGGTTCCTCCACATGGCTTTTTCCCCACAGCTAGTGCTTCTATCCTTTGTGCAATTACTTTGACATTTCTTCCTACATTGGAATGCACTTAAGTCTGCATAAACCATTAATTTCTTGACATTTGGGCCTTCCAAATACTGCAGTAAGTTTAGTGGGTCTCAGTAGCCACATTAAGCCTCCTACTTTAGTGACATATTGCCTACTTACCAGGTTTTACTGATAATCTTGTCCCACTCCCAAAGATGAATGTATTATGAATCACAGCACTGTGCTGCCTGACAAAAATGCCCAAGTTACCTTGATAATAGATTAATGTGATTAGCATGCAGCTCTCCTCCCTCATGGGATCTCTGGCTAGGATTCCCCCTTTTAGATACTGGAATAAAGACTAAGCCATGGAATTAAGCCTGAGAAAGCCTCTTTTCAGGGCGCAATAGTGGTACAATAGATGTAGTAGAAAGCCTGAGAAGATTCCAAGTGATATTCTCTAGACAATTCTGAAACTTATTTCTTTCAAGGAGATTCATATAATTTCACCAAGTAATCTTGTTTTACTAGCCAAAGAATAGCAGCTCTGACCCCCATTTTACCTAGGTATCAACACCTGTGCATAATCTCATTTTACCACTGTTTAGCAAACTGCTCATATCCTTGCAGGCAGTCTTTCTTTCTTCCACCAATTAAAATATTTTTTATGAGCATGGAATAGGACAGGGACTATGGTTGGAGTATTAAGGGTGGGAGGCAACATCCAATTTTCCCATTTGTTTAAATGGTTTTCCTCATTAAATGTCAATATTCCTTAACTCAAAGAAAAAGGCATTTAGTCACCTGTGCAATATATGACTACAGGATAGGTACAAGTATTGTGATCAATAATTATCAAGTACTTACTGGGACTCACTGATAAGGTGGTTCCCTTCCCAAAGATCAGTGCAGTTCCTCCCTGGTTGGCACAGTGAAATGGGGCCCTGCAAATACCTCATGTACCTGCTCACTCAAATCCACCTCACATAATAAACAATGGAAATTTGTATTCCGTCCTTGCCCTTGGCGCAAAAGTCTCAGTGGGTTTTAGTATTTGGGTATAAAATAGCAAAGCTCTGTGATTTTGTGAAAAAGAGGGGCAGTTAGTTCTAAGTCCTTTATTCACTCAGTAACTGTTCACTGAACACCTCCGATGTGTAACGGCATTGTGCCGGCACCGGGGATAGAGAGCCACTTAGACACCGTCCCTGCCCTCATGGTACCTACGGTCTAGGATAAGGCAAACAATAAAGACACAGATAGTATAATGTTACGTGATGAAAGTGTGTGAATTAAAATCAGGCTGAATAACAAGATAGAGAGCAGCCAGGCACTGGCTGTGTTTGATGGCTCGTTAGATTGGCTGGATAAGAAAGGCCTCTCTGAGGTGATGTCTAAAGTGAAGTCTAGGCATGGAGGAGTTAATCATCATCCTCTTTTGCAGATAAATGGAAGGGCTAAAAAAGCAAGCCTGGATCTGAATCACACAGAGCATCCACTTGGACACTTAGATCATGCCTTCTCCTTGCTGAAGTGTTAGATGTAAATCTAACTATGTAAATTCCTGGTTAGAAAAGGTAAAATAAGACAGATTTTCTTTCAGAGTGACTTTGGGATGTTTTCTGGGCAACTGAAAGCTTTAGCCCTGGCCATGGAGGGCAGTGAGCTTGCAAGGGGTTGCCATCTGCAAGAGGAAGTGTTTGCTTTTCAGAGCAGATTTCTCTGATGGAACTGACCACTGAGATAAGGCGACGTCTTCCATTCTGCTTCCCTTTAACAATGCAAATTGCTACCTGGCAGAAGGGAGGATGGGGAAATCATGAAGAATGCTCTGCTTCCCATGAAATACAGATAAGTTGAGAACATTTGGCAGTCCACTTACATTTCCAAGAAAGCTTATTACTTTTCTCAATAACTAACCAACTTCAGAATTCATCAATAGTAATACTTAGATTCACCTTTAACATGGTCCCCCTTCCAAAGACCAGCTTCTGACCATCTGAAAACCCTATAGCAATCTATTGAACCACAAAAACCAAAGGATGCTTCATTTCCAAGCACAGTACTTCTCCCAGGGTTCTTTTGCTTGGTTGAAACCTAATCCAACACTAAGCACATATTTAGCTAGACTAAAAAATTTTGAGCTCACGCGCTCTCTGAAATGGTAGGAAACTTCAGAAACCATTTACTATAAGCTCTCGACCTCACACATTTCTTTCCTGAGTGACCTCAGGTTTCTGAAGATCTCCAGGGAAGGTCTTGCTCACCAATTCTCATGTTCTTTTTTTCCTTATAATTAGAGAGGTCCACCTTATATCCAAATCCAACCCTTTCTCTGCCATGGCCAACGTCCATTAAACTTGTTCACCTTTAAGTTTACCCTCCAGTGAAAATTTTCATAAAATCTAACTATTAAAAATCATGAATCATTTGACCACCCATCCTTTTCAAAGAGATTCCACATATATTATCTCATCTGAATTTCACAGAATCCTTTGAGGTAGTCAAGGCTGGAATAATAATCTCTACATTTTAGATTAACTGAGGCTGAGAGAGCTTGAGTGGTGTTCTCATGGCTGCATAATCAGTGAGTGTCTGAGCTGGAGTCCACGCTGTTTTTGGCTTCTAGTCGAATGCCTTAATGATTTATTTTGCACACGTTCATGTATTGATCATATTACTTTGCCTTTCAAGTATCCTCCTTTCTGATTCCCTCCCCCAATGGAAGAGACAATATCATCAACAAAACAATAACCCCCTCCAAAAGAAAACCCTCCAGCTCAATTCCTTTTCAGAGCAGCAACCCTTTAATTCTCACACACTCCATGAACCAGAAGATAAGGGTTACCAATATTTCAATTACATTAATTGGGAAAAATGAAGGCCAGAGGAAATAAATCAGAATAATGTTTATAGAGGCTGCAGCCTGTTACAGACAACAAGATTTTGAACCTGAGAAATTTTAAGTCCTTGCCCTGCTATTGTGACCATGTTCAAATCAACTACGCTGAATAGAGAGAATCGCTGTGTCCACCTTCGTCTGCCTCTTGGGAAAATCAGATCAGAAATGTGAAGAAATAAGGAAAGTACCTTTTACTGTGTGCCTTCTCTTAAGAAAATAGACTCTAGAAAACATCAAGATAGCAATATCCTTTATCCATACTGAATTTGTGGATAAGTGCATGCTTATGCATAAGAGTAACACAAAACATTTTAAAGACAAGTTTGAGACATTAATTTGGGCTGACACAGCACACTGAATCTCACATTGATGACAAGGCTCAATTGTGGGTCAAGCCCTAGTACTCACTTGGTTTAACTAGCACCCTGGTTCCTCCTCCAAAAGTTAGCTTGTTGCTTGCAGCATTGATCACACAATGATTTGAGGCCCAGCAAAAACCACAGGGACCAAGAAAATAACACTCAATCGGTGCTCAATAAAGGACATTTTCTATGGTCTTGGAAAACTGGAGAGAGTGCAATGTTCAGGGTAATCCTATCTCCTAGCACTGTATCCTCTTCATAGAGCTGGAGTGCTTGCAAGTGGGCACATATTTGGGTCTAACCTGTTCGCATAGTTATTCACTACTCTGCTTTGGCCATTCGGACCTGGCTCTGTGAATAAAGATAATATTAATAGCTCTCAACCATAACCTCATTCAGGGGCCATTTGGCCATTTTTATCTCACAAAGGCAATTTTCTCTGAGAACAGAAAGCCCTATAAGCTCTAGGGAATCATCAGGATAAGGAAGACTCAATATTCATCTATTCAGAATGGAAATGCTGAATGAACACACTCATACACATGCATGCACTTGCTAACAGGGTTTCTGTATTTAACTGAGTGCCTAGGAAAGACCCCAAAGAGAGGATGAGTACTTTAGTCCTGGATCCTCCCAGGCCCTTCCAGCTGCCATACCCGCTGTGGATCAACTTTACTTTCTCAGTGAAAGTTTCAGACCCAGACTCCCTCCAGTTACTCTAGAGCCCATCCATTGGTGACGCTAAGTGCTGAGGAAGCAGGAGAACAGGGATCTTGGGGAAAGTTTACAGAGAACCAAGGAGAGGTCATTCTCAGTAAGAAAGGAGTGCAGCGACGGAGCCTCTGACAGGGAGATGGCCAAGAGTCACAGGATCCAGGAAAAATACACCTTGGGAATCTGGTCTAGTTTGCTTGCCCATTCTAGGTGGAGGGCCGTGTCCTTCCCCAAGTGTTGGGTGTGGGCCAGAGCAGGTGCTTTGGGATGCTCACATGTTTTAGTGGGACCTTCCTTCTTTGCCTTTGGTGGGGACCATCAAGTCCTCTCTGATTCCTGGGTTCCTAAAAGGGACTTTCCATTGCCTTGGCTTTCTCTCTGTTTTTTTCATCTCAGTCTACCTAGGGATGGGGGTCTTCCAGGAGGGAAAATACACATATCTCTTTAGTTTCAAGACTAAAGGAGTTAGTTCATCTCCCTTTTCAATTTCTCCACAGTAATATTTCCCTGGAATAAAAAGCGACCCACTCACCAGGCCAGACAGTCAACTGAGTTCCTCTTCCAAAGTATAGCCTCCCCAGGCTTGAGCCTGTGTTGGCACAGTGCTGGTCCCCTTTACATGAACCCAGCCCTAATGTTCCCCATCCCCTCTCCCCCCGGCTTTGGGGTATAGGGTTGAAAATTTGCCTCTATCCTGTTTAAGTGGCTATAAGTCTTTTTCTTGTGCAGACATCAGTCTAAGCTGGACAGTCAGTCCTCAGAGGCTATATCTCCAGGGACAAGTGATCTGTGATAACAATAGTCTTCCTACCTTCAGAGTTCCCTCCCATCAGAAAGCAATTACACATCCTTTTGAATGTGTTTGAATTGGAAGGAACTTTGCTCTCCTGGCCCTGTTTTCCAGTACAAAAGGCTGCTCATTTACTTGGATTGACATTATGTTTGGATCCCTTTCCAAAGCTGAACTTGTAAAATCTTTGATAGCCACCTCTGTCCTCTGCAAAATCACCCCATTTCCTTCATTCAACCTCTGATCCTCTCTGAAGACATTCCGTTTACCTTTTCCTTTTTTCCTCCTTGATATCTCCTATTATTTTCTCATTACTACACTGGGAAATCATACCCCACCATCTTCTAGGTGTAAAAATCCCAAGTAGGCTTTAGCTTATGAATAATTTGATGAACTATTTGTTTGGCTATCAAAATAGTAAAAATAGAAGAAACAAGTCTGAGCTCACCTATTAATCCTCCAGGCTTGAGTCATGGGATCTTGGCATTTACAGTTGAAAGGGAGCCCAGAGGCGATTCAGTCTAACAGCTAAAATGGCATAGACGTGCCTTCTGCAACATCTCATGGTTAACCTTAGGGATCTAGCATGAAGATATCTAAAGAAGAAAAGTTCCAAACTTCGCAAATCAGGCTTTCCACCGCAGGGCAGTTCCACTTGTTCAAAAATGTTTGGTAGGAGGTTGGGGCACATCTTTCATCTGCTGGTTTTGATTTTGCCTCCACACTCACCCCCTACCTGGTCTACATGTTAATTCTTCAAATATTCAAAAGGAGTTAATTTTCTCTCTTAGAGACCTGAGATAATTTCAGATAATTAGCTCAGTTTTTATCTGACCACGAAGACTGTGCCACCAACAGATGTACCATTGTGAAGGCATGCCTTAGGAGGAGAGCGGTTTTGAGGTGAAAGAGAAGGTGAGGGAGACGTGAGAGGTTCTAACACAAACTGGGAAAGCTCTTGGGATTCAGTCCTTGACCATTGCACTTCCCAGGTGAAATTGCTTATAAACGTACCCACCAGTTTGCTTAAAAGTATTGTGGATTTTTCTTTCTTACTTACTTGCTCTTACAGTTACTGTGGTTCCAGCTCCAAAGCTGAGCTTGTAGTTGTCAGAGCCACAGTGTGAGGTTGCCCTACACAAACCTCGCCAAGACCATGGTTAGGAGAGTGGGCTGGGGGACAGGCAGGCTGGCTCTTAATCTAGCTCTGCCCCTCATCTGCTGTGGGCCCTTGGGCAACAATTTCAACCTCTTTGCTTTAGTTTTAACTTTCACACAGTTTCCTCATCTGTGAAAGTGGAGATAGGTAATATTTATCCCAGAGGGTTGTTAAGAGGGTCAAATGAGTCAAAGTATGAAAGGTGCTTTGCACATTCTGAGTGTTCAAGAAATGTTAAGTTATTAGAGTCTTATCAAGGGGATCTAATTCTTTGCATCTTTTAATAATACATATAATTTTAATTTGTCATGTCTCCTCTCCGAAATCCTGGATATTCATGGGTACTTTAAATTGTATCTAAATGCTCTTTTGTTAAGTAGCAACAGTTAAAATTTGGGTATTTTCCTTATATAGAATAGCACCTTGAGAACACGGTTGGCAGTTTCAGCACGTCTACTCGATCATAGGATTTGTTTACCATATATCTGTTCAAGTGACATAGGAATAAGGACTAATAAAATGTTATGGGTGGGGACCCAAAATGCAAAATAAAAGAACTCAAATACAGACTGAAAAGAAGAATTTAGCATAATATGTTGGAAACTTTTTCTTCTAGGCAACTCTAACTTACTTGGTTTTACATTGAGTTTGGTCCCAGATCCAAAGTAAAGTCTGTTGAAGTTGTACACCATGTTTACTAGCATTACAAAAAATCCCCTGGCACTTCCTAAAAAGGAGACTTGCTATTCAGAGATGACTAACCAAAGTAGGCCAAGACTAACCCAACCACACCAGTTCTTTGCTAATTCCCTGGAAAATTTGAGAACCAGAGTGAGGAATGAGCAGGGAAGGCACATTCATTATCAGAGACAGGCAAGATAAGGGTAACTGCTTTTCTTCAGTGGTTTTATTGATTTCTTTTCTTTAGTTTTCTGCTTGAGTTCATTCTTGTGTCCTCTGTGCTCAATGCACACAATATTTGGAACAAGGACACTGCAAGTAAATGTTCTTTACCTTTTCCTTTTCCTAATTATAAATGAAAATTCCCCTCAGGTAGACTTAACTAAGGGGAAAATTCATATTCTGCCTTTAGCTCCAGGGCGATCTGGAAGCTTCTCTCTGAGACTCTGTATGTGAATCTGGGTTGCACTTGACAACTAGATCTGAGTTTTTCTTAAGGACACCCTGAACAATGCCAGCTGGACAAAGGTGCTCTGTATGTATGACCTAATAAGATCACCATAGCTTCTGTCACAGTACCGTGGTACCTACATTATACAACCACTGCATTTTAACATCCACATTGACACTCTCCTCCCATGCCCCATAGTCAAACTGTACATTTTTTGCTTTTTTTTTCCCCCCGCTTCCTGCTTGCATATTCCCTTCAGAAAGAAAGAAAGAAAGAAAAAAAAAGGCACTGCAGTGTTGGTTGTCATTTGCAAGTCTAGATGAAACATTATTTATGGGCAAAATATTTTGCTGACAATTTCAAGAGAAAAGGAACCTTAGTGCCAACAGTTAGACACCCACACAGTTTGGAGTTAAACAGATCTCAACAAATGAGCACAGTTATGAGAAATAACACAGAAGTGACTTCAGTCTAAGCCAAGTAATTATAATACTTGTGCAGTTTTGGAGGGCAAGGGGCTTACTTGTTCTCACTTGTAGAAATGATTAGCAACGTGTTACAGAAATGCTTTGCTGGAAGGGCACCAGAGAGCTATAGAAATAGAGCCTCATTTAAAGATCTTAAATATAGGCACCTCTGTGTTTAATGACTTATTTAGAAATAGCTATTAGAATAGGCTAGAAATGTAAGTGGCCAACTAGACTTGGTGTGAGATAGTTGTTGTTGCATATAGTCTGGTCCTAGTGCAAATATTATCAGAAACAGAGGTTCCCCTTATGGAATCTGTTACCATTATTCAGCAATTCTTCTAGGTTAAAATGAATTTTTTTTCTATTCACTTTCATCAACTCCTATCAGCAAAAACCTTAGCAAAAAGGCTTCTCTTTCTCTTCTTGGTCTCTAATAAACAATTATCTGGTCGCATTACCCTTTCCAGTATGCGTTGCTGCTGTCTCTCCCCATCTTCAACCTCAGGCCCATTAAGTTACATGTACAGAATACATTTATGGATTAGTAAACCAGTGCAAATAGTATTTAATTGTGGCAGCCTACCAGGTACAACAGTCAATTGCGTCCCGGCTCCAAAGGTCAGTTGCCAGCCTGAACCAGAAGAAACACTGTGATTTGCTCAACAACAAAAACCAGATCAAACAGGCCAGGCTGGCAAAGCACTGAGTTAAGAGTTGGCAGTGGTTCCTTTATGAATTAGGCCTGCATCGCTGTCAATCTAGGTTTGGTCTGGAGTAGCCAAATTGATTGATTGTCTACAAATCCTAAACACACCCTCCTTCATCTTTACAATCCCATTTTTTTTTAGGGAATCTTTGCTTTCCACTTTCCACTACAAAGTTCTAAACATCAACTGCGTGTTTTCAATATATGTGTAGAGCAAATACTCCTTGATTTTAGGTGTCAAAATAGCACTTGCATCTTTTCATCTAAGGAGACTCACAAAGTCCAGAATAGAGAATATTTCCCTGTTGTGGGCATCACTGGGTTATGCCATCAGAGAACTGTCCAAATTCTTGAATCCTCCTGAGGCTGAGTCTACAGAATCTAAGTCAGGTAGGTACAGAGTGGCATTGCCTAGTTAACTTGGCCACTCATTTCACATTGATAAAATATATTAATCAATTATTAGAGAAATTGCTAGTTTTCTACTTCACTTTTGGGCCATTTCCTTTCTCATCACTAAAGTGGTATGTGTGTTAGTTATCTGCTAAGTGACTTTGAAACTGTAGCAAAATTAGTTTTAGTATTAAGGAAGTGATGATGGTATAAGAGAATCATGCCCAAGAGAAATTAGGGTGTGCATTGTCATATCTGGGAGGAAACACGGAATCCACCTCCAGAATGTAAGTTGCATGGGGGCAATAGCACATTGTGTTTGCTGCATGTTGGATTTCTGGTTTCAGCACCAAGCCTGGCAGAGTGCAAGTACATGAAAATATTTGTCAGATGAATCTGCAGATTCCTCAAACTTCAAGTTTAAGCAAACCGACAGGTTTGGCAAATTAGAGATCTAAGATCTAGTTCTAGTTCAGCCATAGACTGGCTGTGAGGCCATGATCAGTCTGTTCCCTGAGCCCCAGTTTTCTCATCCACGGAGAAAGTCAGAAAGGAAGGTTGTCAAGGCTCTCTCTGCTCTGTGAGGCTATGCTGTATGAATTTTTGGCCAAAAGTTTCAGAAACAGGAAGTGTCCCTCAGTAGCCATGAGTAAACTTTTT
>CAUYLG010061903.1:0-76123 GCA_963573385.1 Cacajao melanocephalus
ACCAGCCTGGCCAACATGGCGAAATCTCATCTCTACTAAAAATACAAAAATTAGTCAGATGTGGTGGTGCATGCCTGTAATCCCAGCTATTCAGGAGGCTGAGGCAGAAGAATTGCTTGAACCTGGGAGGTGGAGGTTGCAGTGAGCCAATATTGTGCCATTGCACTCCAGCCTGGGCAACAGAGTGAGACTCTGTCTCAAAAAAATTAATTATTAACATTCACTAAGGGATCATGAGGCAGTTTCTAACCTAAGAAGCTAATCCTAAATGTGGATTATTTCATTTAATTCTCTCCGTAGTCCTATTAAATAGTCTTCCTCATTTCGTATTCATGCAGAGAGGGGCAGTGACATGTATAAAGTCGCACAGCTTGTAAGACCCTTGTAAGAGATGCTTTATTCATCTCTGAATTCTCAGGACCAAGCACAGCGCCTGACACTAATTGTTGAATGGATGGATTCATACAAAGGGAATCCTGAAACTTTATCCTAATAATCAAGAAACATTCATTAAATATCCCCTCGGCTTTGTACTGGGGGAGAGGGAATGCTACTAAAGAATTATTTGGTATGATTCATGTCCTTAAGAAACTTACAGAACACTTAAAGAGACAAACATGAAAAATTATGTAAGACAGTGTATAAATAAACTTGCAGTTTTGTGGCACGGACTATAAATCTTGTAAGTTTCAGAGGAGACAGCAATGGGAGTGGTGGGAGTAGCCTGGTGGGACCTGACAGAGGCTTTGAAGAATTGGTGGATCTCAGAGACTGGATTTGGAAGAAATCTGGGGGACAGGCTGAGGTGTTGAGGCAGGAGGAGCAGGTGATGGAAGCTATCAAAGATTTTTAAATTTCTTTTAGACACCAGTGCTCTGTGAAGCTGACTGACGGCCTGTCTGGTTTCCGTTTAGCCTCATGCAGTGTGAGTGGGTGGGCAAAGTGGCTTTCCCTCTTCCAGCTCTGGTATGTGGGGCACAAGGGACTGGTCCTTCAGGAGAATGGCTCAGTCTGGGGTCTACTGGCTTCTTCTAGAGGACCCCCAGGTCCTGCAGAGCCCCTGGACTGGGTGTGTGGAGGGAATGGAAATAAGGCAGATAAGCCAGGATATGCGTGTGGGATGCCACACTGGGGGGTTCTGGGAGTTTAATACCACACTTGGGGATGGGGGTTCCTGGGAAAATAAAATGCATACACGCTCACTCCAGCTGGAGATCCCATCTGATTTTGTGCTGCATTTGCCGAGTCTCTGGGCAAAGGAAGGCCAAGCCTCCCTTCCGTCGCTCCTGCAGCCTGCCAACTCCCCACTCTTTTTCAGCAGATCAAAGGATCTATACTTCCTAAGACCACCATTGCCATTTCCTAAAATAAACCACACCCCACAGCTCCTGAAAGAAGGCTTAAAGGAGGCAAGAATTCCCAACTGCTTTCTCTTTCCTCCATGTTAGGCTGGGTTGCTGTCCTCCTTCTAATCCAAGTTCATTTTGGGGGGTTCTCTTTCCACCCAGCAGTGCCTGCAGAGCCAACGTCCCCACACCTATGCCCCCCTACTCCCACCCAGTGCCCTTCTGCTGGTGAGGTGCTATTCTGCAGGTCCAGTCTCAGGCCCCTCTTAGTTCAGGCTGGTTAATTGGTTCATTCATCATTCATTCATTCATGCAGCAAGCATCTATTGAGTGCCCTTTGTGTGCTAGCCCTGCACTGTCCACTAGCCACTAGCCCCATTGGACTACTGAGCACTGAAGTACTGAAGTGTGGTGTCTGGATTGAGACATGCTGTCTATACATACACAATACACATTGGATTTCAAAGACGTAATACAAAAGAGGGATGTGACATATCTCCTTAATTTTTTATAGTTTGCATGTTGAAATGATGATATTTGAATATATTAGGTTAAATTAAATATATTATTGAAATTAATTTTGCCTTTTTTTTTTGAGATGGAGTTTCAGTCTTGTTGCCCAGGCTGGAGTACAGTGGCGTGATCTTGGCTCACTGCAACTTCTGCCTCCTGGGTTCAAGCAATTCTCCTGCGTCAGCCTCCCGAGTAGCTGGGATTACAGGCATGTGCCAGCACGCCCAGCATATATATATATATATATATATATATATATATATATATAGTATTTTTAGTAGAGACAGGGTTTCACCATATTGGCAAGGCTGGTCTCGAACTCCTGACCTTGTGATTCACCCGCCTTGGCTTCCTAAAGTCCTGGGATTACAGGCATGAGCCACTGCTCCCAGCTTCTTTTCACTTTCAGAAAATCTTTTTGAGAATTGTAGATTCATATACAGCTGTAACAAATAACACAGAGAGAACCTGTATCCACTTCCCCTAGTTTCCTCCAAAGATAACATCTTTCAAAACAATATAGTAAAATATCATGACCAGACATGGTGGTTCATGTCTGTGATCCTAGCACTTTGGGAGGCCAAGGTGGGAGGATCACTTGACCCCAGGAGTTTGAGACTAGCCTGGGCAACAGAGTGATACCTTATCCAAGTGTGGTGGTGCATGCCTATAGTCCTGGCTAATCAGGAGGCTGAGGTGGGAAGATTGGTTGGACTCAGGAAGTTGAGGCTGTAGTCAGCTATGACAGCACTGCGACACTCCAGCCTGGGCAACAGAGCAAGACCATGTCTCAAAAAACAAAACAAAACAAAACAAAACAAAACACCACAAACAATATAGTACAATATCACAACCAGGAAATCCGCATTGATACAATCCATCAATTCTCATTTCGCCAATTTTGTATGCACTCATTTGTAAGTCTGTGTATTTAGTTCTAAGCAATTTTACTACATGAGTTTTTACTTTTTTATAATGTGGCTACCAGAAAATTTAAAATAATATATGTGGCTCCTGGTATATTTATCTTGGTGCAGCTATTGGTTACTCTATTAGGGTTTTCTAGAGGGACAGAACTAATAGGATAGATGTATATATAAAGGGCAGTTTATTAAGGAGTACCGACTCACATGATCACAAGTGAAGTCTCACAATGGGCCTTCTGTAAGCCGAGGAGCAAGGAAGCCAGTCCAAGTTCCAAAACCTCAAAAGTAGGGAAGCCAACAGTGCAGTCTTCAGTCTGTGGCCGAAGGCCGAGAGCCCCTGGCAAACCACTTATGTTAAGTCCAAGAGTCCCAAAGCTGAAGAACTTGGAGTCTGATGTTCCAGGGCTGGAAGCATCCAGCACAGAGAAAGATGAAGGCTGGGAGACTCAGTACCTCTGCTTTATTCTAGCCGTGCTAGCAGTTGATTAGATGGTGCCCACCCACATTGAGGGTCGGTCTGTCTCTTCCAGTCCACTGACTGAAATGTTAATCTTCTTTGGCAACACCCTCACCGACACATCCAGGAACAATACTTTGCATCCTTCAATCTAATCAAGTTGACACTTAAAATTAACCATCACAGTTACCAAGATGGATGAAACAGGGTGCTCTCTTGGGGGAGGGCAGGGAGGGCTCAACACACATGAAGAGTTTACAACTATCTTATATGCTAAATGCCAAGTGGATGGTGCAAACTCTTGTTCAAGGCTGGTAGAATCAGAGGACAGAGAGACCCCTCTGGCCAAGGGCTATATAGGAGCCCATGCTCACCTTAGAAGGAAGGACGGGGGCTCCAGTCCTGCCCACCTAGTTCCCTCGTTCTTGACCCTACCTCCACCATTTTCCCTCCTCTCCTCTGCAGAGGCTCAAAGGGTGCCCCAATGTTCCATGGAGTCAATTTGGGAAGCACTGGACAAGATTTAGGCTTTGAATGGAGCCTGAAAAAGGAAGAGTAAGATTTCTGCCCAAAGAATTAGAGAGGCAACCCCAGGTGTACTGCCAGGGTTGCTGTAACAAGGACCACAAACTGGAAGGCTTAAACCACAGAGTTACTGTCCCATGGTTCTGGAGGCTGGAAGGCTGAGATCAAGAGAGCAGCATTGATTCCTTCCGAGGCTGTGAGGAAAAATCTATTCTGTGCCTCTTCCCTGCTTCTGGTGGTTTGCCTGTAATCTTTGGTGCTCCTCGGCTTGTATATCTCTGGCTTCATCTTCACCTAGTGATCTCCTTTGTGCATGCCTCTGTGTCCAAACTTCCCCCTTTTAAAAGGACACCAGTCATATTGGATTAGGAGCCAATCCTACTCCAGTATGACCTCATCTTGCCTAACTAACCACATCTGCAAGGACCCTATTTCCAGCTAAGATCAAAATCACAGGTGCTGGGGGTGGGTGGATAGAACTTCAACATAGGAATTCTGGGGAGACACAACTCAACCCATAACAAAGGAACTTGTAGAAGCAAACAGCCAGGTGCAGGAATGAAATGGTTGGTTAGGTTCAGCTGGACTGGGTTCCACAGGTTTGGGGGAGCATATGGGCACTAACCTCAGAGGTGTGCACACACAGGTGCACACATGCACGCATGCACACATGTGCACACAGGGAATCCAGGCATGTAATAAGATGAATAAAACAGCATCTGTGGGAGCTCTTGACAGAGTGGTTAGGATGAACGTTTGGCTGAGCGTTTGAGGGGACTGTCACCCACCGTATCCACATCTCTCAACAGCTCCCCCAAGGAGAAGGGAGGGGTCTGCAGTGTGCTCATTGTGGTGCACTGTTTAGGGCCTGAATGCAGAGTAGAGCTGCAAGCCTGGTGCTCATCCCTTCCCCCCACCTGTTTACCTCTTGTAGGCATCTCTCCTTTAAATGAAATGTCTGACAAAGAGCAGTTGGAAGGGGCGTGACATTGTTGGATGCCTGCTTGCCCCCAGTTGCCCATTTGTGTGGGTCTCTTCCTGAGGTGGGCAGTGGAGACAAGCAGGGAGGGGTGAGTGGGCAGTAGAAGTCTAGGACACTTGGCTGGGGAGCAGAAACGCACTGAGGTTGGCCTTGGGGGCCTACGCTCGGGCCATTGCAGCATGAAGGCTGGAGGCAGTCCTGGGGCTCTAACTGGAGCTTGCTCTGTTTCTCTCTTTGGACCTCTCCCACGGCTGGGTGCCCCAGTGTGTACTCCCCCTTCCCCCTGCCTTGGCACTGTAAGTGCTTGCACTCCTCTGGCCCTGCAGAGCCTTGATGACTTTAGAATCCAGGATGCTTGCCTGCTCATCAGGACCCCAGGACGCAGGGCCAGGGGTCCCAAGGAGGCCCTCCTGCTGCCACCCGCAGAGCTTCATCTGCCCCAGTGCCTGTCGTAGCTTCACCACTTTCCTCCTTTCCCTAGGGTGCAGAGCAGGGGTGGGGGGAGGTGGGAGACAGCCTAGGGGTTGGGGTTCTGCCTGTTCCTCTCCTCCCTCCGGACACTCCTGCACTGCAGCATCATTTCTTTTGCCTCCAATGAAAGGCCCCCAACATGGACCCTGGTGAATGAAACCCCTTCCGTTTTCCGACGAGGAGAATGTTACACTCTGAAGTTTCACAAGAAAGTAATGTGAGTTGCAGAGTGAGTCAGGAGCATGGACAGGCAAGGGAGCACAGAGCCTGGTCATTGCGCCCATTCATCCCTCTGAGAACGCTGCACAGCCAGCAGCACCTCCACTTGGATCTGGGTGGGAAGGTCCTGGCACCTTCTTTGAGACGCCCATCTCCTTACTTGGACCTGGGGATGGTGGAGGGCTGTCGGGGGTGGGTATGGGAAGGACAGTCCAAGCCCCCTAGGGACGGAGGGAGGCCCACATTCTGGGCCCAACCTGCAGAGACTCTTGGGTGAGTTCTTGGATCCTCTGGAGATGAAATTAGGCCCACTTTCCTCCAATGTGGCTTTGAGAGACCCCAGAAAGGCAGTGTTCCTTTCTTCCATGAACTGTATCTCATCACTAGCCACCCTGCCCCTGGTTCACTCGGCCCCAGTGAAAGCTCATCCTCCTCCTGCCTCTGCCTTTGCAGGGGACAGTCTTCACCTAGTGTATCCTTCCCCAGGCATCCATCTGGCCCATCACCACCCACTTCCTGTCCTGTTTACACATCCCCTTCCCAGAGAGGCCTCCCCGATTGCCCTGTGTGGAGTAACTTTCCTCCCCCACTGCAAACCCCCATCCCTTTTTCTTCCCTTTATTTTTTCTACAACATCTTTTACCCTCTAGCATATGAGACATTTTGTTGCCTATTAGTTTATTGTCATCATATCTGTCTCCCTTTGGTAGAAATTGCTAGGGCAAGGCTTCGGTGGCTTGCTCACTGTTGAGCCTCAGTATGTGGCCTGGGATGGCTGTTGGACCAATATAGAATCATATAATGAAATAAATATTATGCATATATAACAAGATAAAAATAGAATGAATGTAAAAAGGAAAGGTACCCTCAATGCTCTGAGGTCCAACGCAAGTGATTTGCTGATTAACAATAGAAAAGCAATTATACATTGTATTTCACAAGCTTGGCTTGGTGTGGAAGAAATGGCTCATTTTTAAACTTTCTTTTAATTAAAAACATGACTAAACCCTATCCACCAGTTTGTGGGAAATTGAATCCACCAGTGTTGAGGCGCCTTCAGGGTCTTCCCCCTCCCAGGGTTGTGTGAAGACCCTGGATGTCGTGTGCAGAACGGAACAGTGCCGTGGGCTCCCTAGGCTGTGCTGGCCCTGCTGATCTGCTCGCTGCTTTCTGGAGGCTTCTGAAGCCCTAGGTCCAGCCTCCTGAGCTGCCCCTTTCTGAGGTCCTGCTGTCCCTTGTGAGGGATGTTGAGACATTGATCACCACCTGTAGGGGTCTGTCCTGCAAACCCTGACTCCACAACGGATGAACAAAATACACTCACACACCGAGTCTAGTGAATGAGTGGGCCAGGGAGGTTGTCAGCTGCTCTCAGAGGGTGATTGCAGCTACCCGACCCCATCTTGCTGTTCCTCCTTGCATTTATTCAGTATAGATTTAATAACAGAGGTTCTAAGTCAACATGCTTGTGGATAATTAGCATGGTTAAAACAGTGGTTTTGGGAATGATAAAAGCTTTTGGTTCCGGGGCCCAGAGCAAACACTATTAACAGGTAATCCCCCTGATTGACCACCCCCTGAGAGGGCCATCCAGCACAAAGTTTACATAAGTAAACAAGTAGTTAGAGTAGGGACAAAGGAATGTGGGGTAAACAGACTTAACTGGGGAAGCTTCTACTATCCCTAATCTTCACCCTATGACCTAATGCTCTAAGGTAAGAACTGGCTGCCTTCACCCTGTCCCATTATTACAAGATAATGAAAACCTTTTGGCCTTCCAAAAGGTTTGAGACTATGATCTTACAACGTTCCCTAATATTTCCCTTAATATTTTGCCAACCACCCTGAGTGAATCCCAACAGGATGTGCAGAGAGGGACCTCAAGCTGCTAGCATGGGCTTCCTGGTTTTGAGGAACCTTGCAGTAGGCCCTGGTCTCACCGCTTCCAGCACAGCCCATCCCAGACCCAGAGGCACTGGCCCCCCTCCTCCCCCAGGACGCTCTCACACAGTTTCTTCACAGCACAATTTCTTGAGCATTGAAACCTTTCAGCCCCCACAACCCAGCTGGCCCTGGGTTGAAGATAAAAAAACTGAGCTACATTTCTGGAATGGAGGAGGGAAAATACAAACGAATAATTCAATAGATTATTCTCCCACAAAAGTTAAATGGCAACGTTTGTGAATGATTCTTTCTTTTATTGTTTTTTTTTTTTGAATAGAGCCTATTCAAAGTTATCCATGTAATGATAGGGAGTACAGTCAGTCATTCTTGCTTCTGTTGTATGCTGGTCAAGCAGGAGAGAAAGGGGTGGTGACAGTCAGGGCCCTGGAACTCTGGAACGGCGCTTACCTGGGCCACTGTGGGTATGGTAGCAAAGGTGAACGGGTCTGTTGAGCATGAGGCCAGAAGGCTGAGGCCGCTGACCCATCATCTCAATATGGGGAGACCCCAAGGTGTGCTGTGTGCAACTGACTCCCGGGACAGGATCCAGGCCTTGGGTGCCGAGAGGACTGAACTGGGAGTCAGGACTCCTGGGTTCCAGGCCTATCTTTGCTAACTTGAGCTAACTTCCCCACTCTATGCCTGTTTCTTCAGCTGTGATGGCAGACAGTGCATGGGGTCAGGATGGAGCAAAATGTCACAACTCAGGGGCTGTCAGTGGGCGGTCCCCAGCCTACAGTGTGTTTAATTTGGTCTGCACAGTGCTTCAAGTTTGGATTCATTGACAACATTTAAGAACTGGGGGCCAGGGGCACTGACTCATGCCTGTAATCCCAGCACTTTGGGAGGCCGAGGTGGGTGGATCACGAGATCAGGAGTTCAAGACCAGCCTGGCCAACACGGTAAAACCCCATCTCTACTAAAGATACAAAAAATTAGCCGGGCATGGTAGCATGAGCCTGTAATCCCAGCTACTTGGGAGGCTGAGGCAGGAGAATCTCTTGAACCCGGGAGGCAGAGGTTGCAGTGAGCCAAGATCATGCCGTTGCACTCCAGCCTGGGTGACAGGGTGAGACTCCATCTCCAAACAAACAAACAAACAAACAAAAAACTGGGAAATTAAAAATAAAAGCCTGGACTTCCTGCATCTCTTGGACAAATGAGTGAAGTGGCAACCCCAGGCTTGTCTTACCACACCTCAGGCAGTGCATACACCTCCCCCTTTCTTGTTGCCTTTGCTTCGCTTGTTCTCTGTCCTGTCCCCGCACGCCCAGGTTTGAATTTGCTCCCTGGTAGAAGTGAAGCACTTTGTGGAAATATAAATTATTAATGTGTGATTGTACTTTTATTACCTGTTTCATCCAGGGTGTGTTACGCTCTAAAAGGTCCGAGGAGAGCATGGGTGAGCTCTCTGAGGAGAGCTTCCTGAGCGAAAGTGTGCATGTTATGGTGCCATTCCTAACTTTAGAGATGACAGTCATAGGATGAGCAGGGCCCTCCCCTGGCCAGGATGGGATGCGTCAGGAAAGTAAGGGCATCTGTTCTGGGGTGGCTGCTGGCTTGAGACTGAGCTGTCTCAAGGAGAAATGGATTTGGCTTTGTTCTTGGTCAAGACTTGGGTCAGGAAAGGCTTTCAGATCTGTGGCTCCAGCCACTCTGGCTGCTGATCCTTGGGGTGCCTGCCTTCCACAGGGGCCTGGGCTCTCCTGCTGGGGCAAGAGGGAGGTGTAGGGACCCTGGGCCAGGTGATCAGTGATCATTAGTTCCCCAAGGGGTATGGGTGGCAGCAGTTACTCAGGAGAAAGGCATGGCATTCTCAGTATGAAACAACTGCCCCTGTTTAGTTTTCCTCATTTTTCATTTTCATTGTCATCATTACCTTCCCTCCTGGTATCAAAAGGCATTTTTCTTTTAGTAGAGAAAGAAAATATTTTTATCATTGGATAAGCATTAAATCAGAATGTAGTGCCCATCACAGGCAATCTGCTAAAAGACTGCAAAGACAGAAAGAAATCTCCCCCTTTACATAGGCAGGCAGCTACAACCGGCTACCTGCATCTTCTCCAGATAAACAACTAGCCCTCAAGTTGTTGACAGAGCCATTTGTCACACACAGTTCATCTTCACTTGATCTGGAAGTTGGGGTGACCATCCGTGTTAGCTAATTGGCTTTATCCAGAGGAGAAACAAACTGCTTATATCTTTTTTTTCTTTCTTTTTGAGACGAAGTCTCACTCTCTCGCCCAGGCTGGAGTGCAGTGGTGCAGTCTCCGCTCACTGCAACCTCTGCCTTCTGGTTTCAAGCGATTCTTCTGACTCAGCTTCCCAATAGCTGGGACTACAGGCATGTGCCACCATGCCCGGTTAATTTTTGTATTTTTAGTAGAGATGGTATTTCACTATATTGGCCAGGCTGGTCTCGAAGTCCTGATCTTGTGATACACTTGCCTCGGCCTGGGATTACAGGCATAAGCCACCGCACCTGGCCCAAACATCTCATATCTTTATTACAGGAGATAGTTTTGCAAGTTGGAGCAAGACACCCACTGAAGTGAGGCTCCTACTCTCCCGCAGAAACTTGGAAATAGAAGTGCTGTCTTCCTTGATTATTACATTTCAAAGAGATGGCTCCTAGATTTTTGAGAAGGAAGTCCCTGGGTCCTAAAACTGATGAAAAGCCTTTTTAATTTTGAAAATGATTTATCTATACATTTTAAAGAAGAGAAGGTATTCAAGTTTGTTAACAATACTCTAAGAAAAAGGAGAGTGGAAAGAAGACGTCTTCTCTTATTTGAGACAGTCCCAGAACAATTTATTGAGGACCTACTGTGTGCCTCTAAGCAACCAAGAAAGTTGTCTAGGATTATTATTTTATTACTATTATTGTATTTTCTTGAGTTTTGTTCAGTATAAAGTTTTTAGACCAAAAAAATATGAAGAAGCAGGAAAAAAAAATCTCACAGTATCCTACCACTCTGAGACATAGGAACTTTTTGGCTTGCTTTCTTTCAGGTTTTCCACTAAGCATTTTTTAAAAAGATATATGAAATAATAGTGAATTTACACATATATTCTGACTTTTTTTGGCTTAAATTTAATGATTGCCCTATGTCATTTAAAACATCTTTATATATATGATGTTTTGGTGGCTGTATGACCACCCTTGCGGTTTTTTTGTTGTTGTTTTTTTGAGACAGGGTCTCCCTAGAGTGCAGTGGCGCAATCAGGGCTCACTGTAGCCTCCCTCTCCCAAGCTCAAGTGAGCCTCCTGCCTCTGCCTCTCAAATCGCTGGGACTATAGGTGTGTACCACTATGCCCGGTCAATTTAAAAAAAAATTAGTAGAGTTCTAGACCAGCCCAAGCTGGTCTAGAACTCCTGGGCTCAAGCAATCTTCCTGCCTCATCCTCCCAAAGTGCTAGGATTACAGGTGTGAGCCACCATGCCACCACACCAGTCTGTCTGGTTCAAACCCTCTTTGTGTTTTTGGTAATTTCCTGAGGATAAAATCCTGAAATGGGTATCACTGGGACCAAAGGTATAAGCATTATTATTATTTTATTTTATGTTTTTGAGACTGAGTCTCACCTTGTCGCCCAGGCTGGAGTGCAATGGCGTGATTTCAGCTCACTGCAAACTCTGCCCCTGCTCCCCAGGTTCAAGTGATTCTCCTGCCTCAGCCTCCCAAGTAGCTGGGATTACAGGTGTCCACCACCAAGCCCAGCTAATTTTTTGTATCTTTAGTAGAGACAGGGTTTCACCATGTTGGCCAGGCTAGTCTTAAACTCCTGACTTCCTGATCTACCCACCTCAGCCTCCCAAAGTGCTGGGATTACAGGCGTGAGCCACCATGCCCACCTGGCACATTATTATTATTATTATTACTATTTTGAGATGGAGTTTTGCTCTTGTTGCCCAGATTGCAGTGCAATGGCATGATCTTGGCTCACCGAAACCTCTGCCTCCCAGGTTCAAGTGATTCTCCTACCACAGACTCCCGAGTAGCTGGGATTATAGGCATGTGCCACCGCATGGCTAATTTTGTATTTTTAGTAGAGATGGGGTTTCTTTATGTTGGTCAGCCTGTTCACGAACTTCTGACCTCAGGAGATCCACCTGCCTTGGCCTCCCAAAGTGCTGGGATTACAGGTATGAGCCACCGCACCCAGCCAGTATAAGCATTATTAAACCTTTTGATAGCTATTTCCAAATCATCTTTCAGAAAGTTGATACCAATGACCAGCCTTGAGTATTAACAATACATATATTTTATCAATTTGATAGGTTAAAAATAAGATTGTATTATTTTCATTTGCATGTCTTTGGTTACTAGTGAGATTAAACCCACACCAAAATTTAATTTTGTTTATTTTTTGTAAATTTTTGTTGTTGTTTCTTTTTTATTTTTTAGACACAGGGTGTTGTTCTGTCATCCAGGCTGTAGTGCAGTGGCACAATCATAGCTTAGTGCAGCCTTGAACTCCTGGTCTCAAGCAATCCTCCCACTTCAGCCTCCCAAAGCACTGGAATTATAGGCATTAGCCATTGTGCCCAGACTACTTTTGCTTATTTGTTTTTATTTTTTGAGACAGCATCTTGCTCTGTGTTCCAGGCTGGAGTGCAGCGGCGTGATCATGACTAATTGCAGCCTCAACCTCCTGGGCTCAAATGATCTTCCTGCTGCAGCCTCCCAAGTAGCCAGGACTACAAGCTAATTTTTTGATTTTTTTGATGAAGACAGTGTCTCACTGTGTTGCCCAGGCTGGTCTCAAACTCCTGAGCTCAAGCTATCCCCCTGCTTTGGCCTCCCAAAGTGCCAGGCCTACTTTTGTTTATTTTTTGAAAAAGTAATGTAAGCATGTATAAGATCAAAAGTTAGAAAAGCATGTGCAAAGTGAAAAGAAGACTTCTCACCTTGTCCTTCAACCACTCCATTATCTTTTCTGGAAGCAAACACTGGGTTAAATATATTTAAATTGGGTATTATTCGATATAAAAGCCTTTATATGTGTGTTAGCGTTTACATGTCTGTTTTTGTAGACTGTTTGTATCCTTAGATCGAGGGTTATTCATCCCCTTTGACAGATGAGAACACTGAGACTTCAAGAGGTTCAATGCTGAGAGTCACACTGCTAGTGAATGGTGGAATGTGAGTCCCTCTATCCAAGAACCTCTAGAGGCAAGCGTTCCCTGGAGGTGAGTCATTTGCTCGGATGGCTATTGAAGCTCTGAAGGAAGTGGCCACCTATGGGGCTGGTGTTAACACCTTTAAAGGAACATGGCAGCTGCAGGTGTGTGAGTGATGGAACGGCACTGATAACACCTTCTTGTCCAGGACGTTCTTCCTCAGAACTGGTGCTTCTGCCTGAAATCCTGCCAAAAGCTGTTTAGCAATTGGAGCTATTTGCCCCTCACTGAGAACTAGTGGTTTCTGAGATTAGCGCTGCAGTTCCTAGCAGAGCCCTGGCCTGGCCTCCTCCAGCTCCCTGCTTTTTCTGTTCTCTTACCACCCCCCACCTCTGGACTCCTCCCAGGACTTCATCTATGCACAGGTGGTCATTTCGCAATTAATGGTCAAAACCACACCATCAGTTCTTGAGGGCAGCAGCAGAATCTCCTAACACTGAAGAAGTCCATTTGTAATTGTTGGTCACAACACTGTCATTCTTTTGGAGTCTGAGTGACAGGTTAATGGGTAAGAGACTTTAGGGACAGTGGACAGCCCCTGTGACCCTTCAGGTCACACCCCTCCCTGCCTGGTTCCCCTTACTAGCTCTGGATTATCCACTGTAAACCTTGTCTCTTGGGTGGGAGTTTGCCTGGGAATACCTCTAACACCTCTGTGGCCGCAAACCCTTCGCCTGCCCCAGGAGGGCCAGACTCAACAAGCACTCTGACATGTGTTTCTGGCTGGCCTCCCCTCCCTCTGTTTCTTCCTCTTTCCCAGGATGGGTAACACCCTCCTCTTCCAATTTTCCTTAAGGGGGCCTCTGGGGAGGGTGGAGTTCAGGATCCCATAGTTCTAGAACCTCAAGGCACCCACCTCATCCCCCCTTTCCTCAATCTGGTTGCTTAAGGACCTTGAGAAAGACAATTTGGGGCTCAGGTTTAGATATAAAGTCTAGTTTCTTCCCTATGAAGGACCATAATTATGTAGGGGTGACACAACTCACAGATAGATAGGCAGAGGTGACCGCTGAGTCAGGCAGGATTGGAGAATGTATGAGTTAGTGCTGACTTGGTTTTGAGGCAGGACAGCCTGGTGGGCTGGGCCAGAGTGGTCAGGGAGGGCCTCAGGAAAGTGGTGGAGCTTGAACTGGACGTCGGAGGTTGAGGACCGCTGAGGCAGGTGAGGCACAGGGTGAGTGTGGGAGCACAATCGTGGCCTACAAAGCTGAGGTTTGCAGAGGGGTGCAAGTAAAGCTGCATGGCCACTGCTGGGGCACTGAGTTGAGGGTCTGGAATCCTGTCCTTTGGGTCATGGGGAGTCTTGGAAGGTTCTGGAACAGACAAGGAGGGCTATTGGGATAATCCTTAGGAAGCTCACTCTGATGGCAGTGTTTAGGCTGTTGGGCACAGAAGGCAAGAAGACCAAGGGGACCATCTAGGAAGCAGCTGCCTTCCTGTCCTCTACTGACCTGAGAAACAGAGCATAGCAATGACAGTGGCTTCAGTCTCACCCTCCAGAGCCTGCCGGGGCCTCAGCCTGAAGTAGGAGGCTCTTGGAGGTGGTTTGCAAGGATGAGTTCTGTTGCATTTTGTCTTGAGGCACATGGCCAGCCTTTTGGTGACTGGGCTGCATGCTGTGCCCCACTGGGTTAAGCACTCAGTACATGGGGTCCTAGGCTCTGGCGGCAGGGGTGGGGCTTCTGCGGGGAACCAAGTCCATGGTTCCAAGTGCCCTGTGCTCCATAGATTCAGCCTGTTTTGGTTCAGCCTCCCCGGTGATTCCAGCATCTGTGTGAGCACTCGCGGACAGTTGGCCCCAGCTCACCATATGCGAAGGCAGATTGTGCAGGAGCCCACACACTGTGAATGGAGAGCTACGCGGGTGCCACTTCCTCCCGCCTCCTGTGTCCCCCATAAAATTGCCTCCACTGGCCTCTTCCAGTTCCAGAAATTCTGTGACTTTGGGTCTTCAATTGCGGTTTTTTTTTTTGTTTTATCTTACTCTGTTGCCTAGTCTGGAGTGCTGTGGTGCAATCTTGCCTCACTGTAACCTCTGCCGCCTGGATTCAAGTGATTCTCCTGCCTCAGCCTCCCAAGTAGCTGAGATTACAGATGCCTGCCACCGCGCTAGCTAATTTTTGTTTTTTGTTTTTAGTAGAGACAGGGTTTCACCATATTGACCAGGCTGGTCTTGATCTCCTGACCTCGTGATCCACCTGCCTTGGCCTCCCAAAGTGCTGGGATTACAGGCATGAGCCACTGCACCCAGCCTATGGTTTGTTTTATATAGAGACTTCATCATTAAACGGTGCCACAGCAATGGCAGCAGCTCGAATAATATTAAAAATATTGAACAATGGAAAAGCCTTTTTTCCCTCCAAAAAGAGCATGAGAACATGGAGTTAAAGGAGAGAAGGGAGAAACATGGGCCCTGGCATTGGGCTCCGGCTTGAATACTTTCTCTGCTCTTTATAGTATCTGGGCAGGCTGTACATCTAATCTGGCTAGGTTCAGTTTCCTCATCTGTGAAATAGGGATACTAATGCCCACCTACAGGCTTTTGGGAAGATTTGAAATAACGTGTAAATCTATCACAGTGCCTAGAACATATATGTTTTTTAATCCATTGGCATAAATTTTAATAAGATAATGTCTTACAATATTTGGAGGGTATTATTAATGGAGGTAGTTCCACCTGTTTTTAAATTGCTTTTCTGAGATGCGATTTTGCCTTCTGTCCTGAAATTCCCCTGGCAGTTGGCTCAGGGAAGAATGGGCAGCTTACACCACTCTCTGATGGCTGTAGGATTCATTGCCATGAGAGCAAGGGGCTAAGTTACATGGCTGTGGGTTACCCGACTGGGGACTGGCTGAGCCAGTTGTCAGCAATAACCACATAACAGAGAAAAGCGGAGCCTCCACAGACATATCCCAGATTTCATAATCAGAAAATCCAGACAGAGCTATTTTTATTTTAACAGGGACATCACTTTTGAGTAAGTATGGGCGTGAGGTGGTACCACACACTTTTCAGTGCTTGGGGCCTCTAAATATCTGAATCCAGTCTTGAATACATCAGTTTACCTAATTCTTTATATGTTCTGTTTCCTTAGGTGCATGGCTGTGTTCAATACTAGCTTAACCTGCAAGGTGCAAAGATTCTGCAAGGCTGACTGAGTCCAGGAAGCTGCCCTTGGCTACTCCAAAGCCTTGTTAGTGATTATGAGTTTAGCACAGTGAAGCAGTTGGTTTTTAAAAATTATTTTAGTGCCAGGCATGGTGGCTCACGCCTGTAATCCCAGCTCTTTGGGAGGCCAAGGTAGGTGGATCACCTGAGGTCGGGAGTTTGAGACCAGCCTGACCAACATGGAGGAAACCCCGTCTCTACTAAAAATACAAAATTAGTTGGACGTTGTGGCGGGGCTCCTATGATCCCAGCTACTCGGGAGGCTGAGACGGGAGAATCACTTGAAACCAGGAGGCAGAGGTTGCGGTGAGCCAAGATCACCACACATTGCATTCTAGCCTGGTCAACAAGAGTGAAACTCTGTCTCAAAAAAAAAAAATTATTTTTACATGTATTTTTATTATGGAAATATGGAATATGGAGAACAATATAACAAACATTTATGCAGTCATGACTGAGAATTAGCAGTGTTAACAAATGTTAAATCCTGCTATATTTATTTCAAATCTCTTTTTTAAAAAATAAATTAGACATAAAAAAAACAGTTACAGGAATCCCTTTAAGCACTTGATTTTTCCCTATCTTGTTTTCTAATATTTCCATGTTGAGTTAGTGTAATTGTCTCAATTTTATGGTGAGCATTTTGGAAATAAGAGCAAACTCTTTGCTGTTACTTGGCCCAGCATCTAGCAGTTTCCGGTGCATAGTAGATGCTCAATAAATGTTGTACAAATCAATGAGTGAATAAAATGTTTTATTTAAAATTAAAAAAAAATTAATTTAACTTAATTTTTATTTTTGAGATGGGGTCTCACTTAGTCACCCAGGCTGGAGTGCAATGGCGTGATCTCAGCTCACTGTAGCCTTTGCCTCCCGGGTTCAGGCAATTCTCCTGCCTCAGCCTCCCAAGTAGCTGGGACTACAGGTGCACACCACCACACCTGAATAATTTTTTTTTTTTTTTAAAGTATAGATGGGGTTTCACCATGTTGGTCAGGCTGATCTCAAACTCCTGACCTCAAGTGATCCTCCCACCTTGGCTTCCCAAAGTGCTGGGATTACAGGCGTGAGTCACCACGCCCGACCGTGAAATGTTTTTTTCTTTTGTCATCCTCCTTTATATCTCCATACACTTTCCTCATTGGGGTTTCTTTGACTAATAATATTTCCTATCTTTAGCTCAGGGATGGAATTTAAATTATGTAATATATTGGTTTTGAAAATTACGCAATCAGGCTTTTTTTTTTTTGAGATAAGTGAGTAAACATTGCTAAACCAAAAGAAAGAATAAACTTTAATTCCACCTACAAAAGTAACCAGCTTTCTGGTATAAAACCTTACAGAAATGGAACTACTATTGCATATATCCTTCTGTAGCTTATTTCCCCCCCTCTGCCCCCCACTTAATAATGAGTACCTTTCTAAGTCATCATATTTTCTGCTCAGTAGTTTCTCACTTCTGTAGTCCTGGGTTGGGGGGACTGCCATGTGAAGAGTCATGGGGTCTCACCACAGGTAAGAGGACGACAGTGTGGCTGGCTAGCTGACCTTTCATGCATTCCGTGGGAAGAAGTCTAGCTGGCCAGACTATTTCTTAAGGACCCGTGTGTTTCATAGCAAACTCCTGGGCTGAACATTGATTTGATATGTTTGTGAACTAGCTAGTTTACAAAATCTCAGGTGGAAATATTACTGTTTTCTTGGCCTATAGGCTGTCTGGTAAAGGCTTTTAGGAATAGAAGCATTTAGAGTTAGCCCTGGGTTTAAATCTTAGCTTAGCTACTTGTCAGCCTTGCAATCTCGGGCAAACTACTGAACCTCTCTGAAAGGGCTCTACCCTGTGAGTTGTGCCTTTTCCTCTCCCAGATCGAGGTCCCCTCTGCTGTGGAGCCTGGAGAGTTTGAGAACGGGGTCCACAGTCACTTAGCAAAGCGTCGCTGGAGCACCTCATGTGTGCAGCTCTTTGCTAGCAGGGCCCCAAGGGGCTTCTTCGGCCCAGAGTCTGGCTGGGAGACTAAGCTGACGCACACGTAGGAGGTGAGCTAGATTTTTGAAGAGGAAGGTGTGTGGGTATCAGAGAAGAAGGCTCAGATCTGTGACATTTGCAGTCAGGGACTTTGGAGGCAACTGAGACAGTCCTCTCACTTGAAAGATGTGAACAGAGGCCTCCAGAGGTGCAGAGACTCAGATACTCAGCTCATTAGTAGAGATATAGATGGATCAGTTCCCAGCTGCAGTGACCATCTGCTGTCTCATTCCCTTAGCTTAGAGGCTATTTATTATTAAGGATTTATTGAAAAAAAATTTCTGCTTTTTTCATTTGTCTTTTCCCCCCTGTGTTCTTTTTTTAAAGTGTTTCACTCTTTATTCATTCATTCATTCATTCATTCATTCATTTAAGCCAGGCTCTCACTCTCTTGCTCAGGCTGGAGTGCAGTAGTGTGATCTCGGCTCACCACAACCTCTGCCTCCCAGGATCAACGGAGTTTCCCACCTTAGCCTCCCAAGTAGCTGGGACTACAGGCGAGTGCCACCACGTCCAGCTAATTTTTGTATTTTTTTGTAGAGATGGGGTTTCACCATGTTGTTCACTCTGGTCTCAAACTCCTGAGCTCAAGTGATCTGCTCACCTCAGCCTCCCAAAATGCTGGGATTACAGGCATGAGCCACTGCGCCCAGCCTCACTATTTATTTAGACAAATATTTCACATTCATGATTCTGTCTAGCTAAAAGTCCTTTTTGAGGCAATGCTGTTGGCTTTGGCCAGTTGGAGAATGGAATAATCCGACTCGCCCATCCTGCGAATGGCCCTCTGGATAACATAGGTTTTAAATTGGTCGTTAAACCTGCCCATAACCTTGTCAATATCGGCCACGTCCTTTTGCATGGCCGCATGGTCCTTGGCACCGATAATGTGGTTGCTGGTGGAGCGTTTCCATGGGATGTACAGGTTTATGAACTCACTGGCATTCTGCATATTGAGACCACACTGGGCATGAACAGAGAAAGCTGTTTTGTTTTGTTCTCTGACCATTAAAGCTTTCTTCACATGCCGATGGTCTCTGATAGCCTGTTTATATTGAAGGGCCAGCCAGTCACTAGAAGATTTCTTGAAAGTTCTGTGGATTGTTGTAGGCGGCAGTTCTTGACTGGGGCCGTTTTGCCCCCAGGAGACATTGGCAATGTCTGGAGACATTTTTAGTTGCTGCAACAGGACGGTCGAGGGTACAATGCTGCTGGCATCTAATGGTAGAGAGCAAAGATGTTGCTCGGTATACCGTAATGCACAGGATGATCCCACAGCAAACTAGTAGCAGCCTCAGATGCCATAGTGCCAGGCTGAAAAAGCCTGCCTCTGGGCAATCAAGCAGACACCAGCCCTTTCCTCCATATCTGTTTATTTTGAGACGATCAGTTTCCCTCCTGAGAAACCCATCCCTCAACAAACCTGGAAGGCAAGGTGTGTGGCCCAAGCATTTGGAAGCCAGGTGCACTCAGTAAGCAGACTTTCAGGCACACCCGCTGTTTTCAGTGTAGTCTCTGATATAAGAAAACAGTGCAGAACTTCTGTGAGTCAGCTTCCCTGGAGAGCAATCTCCTGACATCCATGAGGTGGGCAGGGGAGTGACCAGGCTGCTCGGACTTGGGAAGAGGGCCTGGTGTGGGAATGCATGGGGCACTGGGGAGAGGGTTGTCTGTTTCTTGTGCAGACTTCAAACAATCCTGCTCTTAGCTCCATTTTGCACTCCCACCTTCACTGGCCCTGGGGACCTTCCATTCCTGAGCCTTCCTGAATTGTTCACTGCAAGTAGATCTGCTTCCGGCAGCCAGTCAGACGTCCAGTCTCCGGTGGAGGCCCATGAACTTGTGCTTTTCATCTTCCAGCGTGTTATTGCTAGCCCCTTCTAAGACCTTCTCCCAACATGCATGTCTGAATTTATACCTTTGCTGTCATTTTAGTGAGGGTTGGGGAAAGAATCGAGATAAACGTGTGTTGAGTGCACATCTTGAACCAAAAGCAGTATCCTTGTGTGCTGGAATACTGTAGATTTTATTAAAAGCTCTGAAATGTGTCTGGCTTCTGAGGAAGACACAATGCTGGTTCTGGCTTTGTGTTAAGACTCTCTTCTGGCTTAACTAGAGTCAGTAATTGAGGGATGGCATGGTATAGGAGGTAGAGGCGCTCTGTGACCTTCGTCTTGCGAAGTCTCAACGTCCCTGTGTGTGAAATGCGTGCTGTCAGCCCTGTGGTACAGATGGAGTGAGAGGATGGGTGCAGGAGAGTAGAGAGCACTGCAGAGGGCTGTGGCTTGCCATCGCCATCCTCACAGTTGGAGTCAGTACCATCGTCTCCTTTAACTGCATGACCAAGGGCATGTGTCACTTGGGCACAGCGACAGAATGTGGCTCTCTGGTAGGCAGGCTTAACCCAGCAAATGAGCATGAGTACCGACTGCCTCGTTTTCTTGCCAGAGGCCTCCCGTTTGGTTGGCAGAGTGGCGACCAGCTGACCAATTGGACGGGGCTCTTTAATGTCACGGATGATCCAGCAGTGCAGAGCGGCAGTGACTCCAGCTCCAGGTACAGACCCCAGCAAATGGCCAGGGAGGGGGGAAGCCTGACCTGGGGTGGCCCTGCAGCCCCTGCCACATTGTCTACTTCCTAGGGTGGAAGAAGCAGGCTTGTTTCAGTGGCTCAAAACTCCCTGCACTCTGGTATCCTACCTGGTTCCTTTAACTTGAGGGTGAATGAATTTGAAGAATGAGGCATAGGACCCAACCACAATCAAATAGGGATTCACTGGCCCCTTCTATCAGGGGGTAGGGTGGGGAGTCCTGATCTCAAACTTCCATTTAGGGGTGGGGGCCAAAGCTTTGTCTCTGCTGCAGGGATTTCAGATATCAGCCAGCACGTGTGTGTAGGGATGTGTGTGTGGGTGGCATCAGGGAGTGGGCGTCAGGTGGGTGTTCCCTGTTTCTCTGAAGTCCCTTCCCAGGCAGTCCCTGCTCTGCCCATTGGGGAGGTTGCCCTTGGCTGGAGCGGAACCATTTCCATCAAGATGGTGCTGAGATTTGCTATGCACTCCATCATGTGGTTATTTCCTCTTTATCAGTCGTATTTGTTGAAATGAATTAAAATGAAATATTCTCAGGCTGGGCACACTCATTGCAGGGAGGGTATTGTAAAGAATTTTTGCAGACGAGGCAGGATACTGTTTCTGCTGGGAGCTGGGTGTGACTGGAACCTGCCAGCTAAGCGTTCCCAGGGGCTGATTAAGCTGTTTGGTTTCCTGATTTTTGTATTTCTAAGGAAGGGGTAACTCTGAGGTCCTTTTTCCTGAGAGAGAGGCTTGTAATTTTGTTGCTGGTGATTTTGACACACAGACATTAAATTGACCCTGCAGATGAGAAGTAATGGGTTTTTCAAGGACCCCTGATATGTATGTATTTATTCAATGCTCTGATGTCAGAAACCAGTCAGGCAAAGTTCCACAGACAGGCCTGAGGGTGTGGGGTGGCCGCACGCCGTGGCCTGGGCTGGAGGGTCTTATGCTGACCTTTGGGGCCACAGTTCTTTCCATGTAAGTGCAGAGGGGGCTCTGGATGTCACAGGTGAAGTGGGGGCCCATGCTTGTCCTGGGATGCTGAGCCCCATGCTGGCCTGTCTGCTGAGCAGCCTGCCTCCCAGGTAGTGAGCAGTCTAGGTAAGTCAGCAAGCGTGTACCTCCCTACTGGACTTCTAGAAGAGTTCTTCAAGAGGTTTGAGGTAGAAGACGTGAGTCAAGGCCAGGCGTGGTGGCTCAGGCCTGTAATCCCAGCACTTTGGGAGGTTGAGGCGGATGGATCACTTGAGGTCAGGAGTTCAAGATCAGCCTGGCCAACATGGTGAAATCCCATCTCTACTAAAAATACAAAAATTAGCCAGGTGTGGTGGTGCAGCTACCGAGGAGGCTGAGACAGGAGAATTGCTTGAACCTGGGAGGTGGAGGCTGCAGTGAGCTGAGATTGTGCCACCGTACTCCAGCCTGGGCGACAGAGCGAAACCCTGTTTTTTAAAAAAAGAAAATACGAGTCAAGTGAGCAAGGCAGACAGACGGGCCCCTGGGAAGCTGTTTCTGGGCAGATGTCTCCAGGCAGTGGCTGAAACCATTGCCATTGCGTGGGCGCCATTCCTGACTTTTCTTGCTGCCAGCATCTTTTGTCTTTTCTTCCTCTTGCCATGGTTTTGCCTGTAACTTCCCTTCCCCTCTCACTGCACCTGTGTTCTCCTCCGCCTTTCTTCCTGTTACCTGTTCTTGGCCCTCCTTCCTTTCCCCCTCCCCAGTGCCTCCCTCTCTCCTCCATGTCCTTGCTTCCCTGCTCCCTTTCTCCCTCCCCTTGCTCTTTATTTTCTCTGCCCCTCTCTCCGTGACCTGGGCCAGCTTCCTCTTTCCTATCAGCTGGGAGCCCACAGGGTCAGAGACACAGCTGTCGTCTGTTAAGTCGGTTTTGGAATTCAGGTGCCTTTGATGCAATGTCATTACCAGCTGAGTTGACTTCCTTCTGGAGCGCTCCCATTTGAGCCAGAATTCCCTTAATCACAGAAAAAATGGCATGAACACAACTCCCACATTTTCCTGGGACAATTCCAATTTCAAATCTCTACTTCTAGTTGACCCCAAAATACCCACCTGGTTGAAGGACTGCAGTATGTAGAGTCTCCACATGTGGGAAATATGGTTAATGTAGTTAGAATGGAATCGGATGTTGAAGATTTTTCACCCTGGCATGTGAGCAGCTTCTGCCTTCTTTAAAATGGGCGGGACAGCTCCTGGCAGCAGATGTGCAGAGCTTGGGGGAGGACCTAACGAGGACACCATGTACATTGTCCCAATTAACAACTCTCCAAATCTGGAAGATGGGATGAGCTTCATGGTATTATTCACCTATTGAATAATTCAGTGCATGCCATGTTTTGCTATCTATAGTTGTGTGGTGTTGAAGTGTGGTACAACCTGTTATCATTTATTATTAACAGTTTGGAAAGGAAGTCAGGAAGTACCAAATATAACCAGAGGATGAAGAGGGGCAAAAAAGCAAATGACTCATACATGGTATATACTCAAGCAGGAGCCACAGAGAGAAGGAGCCAGTCCAAATGATTAGTCCGGAAAACTACAACAGGCCCACAAAGCAAATTCAAGCCAGATAGTGCTCAGAAAAGGCTATGGTCAGATGTTCTTATTGGTCACAGGCTGGGGGAAGTCCAGGCTGAATTAGAAAGGTGTGAGCTATCAGATATACACTGACATATAGCTTTATTAGTTTCAAGTCTAGGTCTATAAAGTGTTATCCAATAAGCATCTTTAGGGGAACTGCTTTAATGAGCGTACAGGAATAATTTTTTCTTTTCTTTTTTTTTTCTTTTTGAGACAGAGCCTTACTCTATTGCTCAGGCTGGAGTGCAGTGGTGCAGTCTCGACTCACTGCAACCTCCACCTCCCAGGTTCAAGCAATTCTCCTGCCTCACCCTACTGAGTAGCTGGGACTACAGGCACCTGCCACCAGGCCTGGCTAATTTTTGTATTTTTAGTAGAGGTGGGGTTTCACTATGTTGGCCAGGCTGGTCTTGAACTCCTGACCTCAAGTGATCCATCCACCTCGGCCTCCCAAAGTGCTGGGATTACAGGCATGAGCCCCCGCACCCAGCCAGAATAATTTTCAATCAGCAAATATTTCTATTTAGGTGGATGTTTTGCACAAGTAGGAAGGCCTGTGAAGACATTTCTCATGTGTTTATGTTTCCATCTTCTCAGAAAGACAGTGATTGTGCATCTTCAGTTTTGAATTCTCAGCACCTAGCGTGGCACGTGTTATGTAGTAGGTACTCAATAAATGTGAATTATGTAAAAAAAAAAAAAAAAAAACACGAATTAAGCAAGGAAATAGTAAAGGCTGTTGGTAAGAAAGCAAACTTCAATTTCAGTGTTTCTGAGTCTCCCCTTAGAGATTTATTCCTTTGGATTCAGCCTTGTCTCCTGTTACTGACTTTGAAAAGTTATCTCCTTTCTGGAAACACTTTAGAATCAGAAACTCATTCACAGGCTGCAATTGCCAGATTATTTTCTCTTGAAAAGAGCTGATAGTAGGGCAGGCTGAGTGTGCAGAGGAAGACTGATAGTTGTTGGGAGTGAGGTATAAAAAGTAGAGATGGGGCAGTGAAGGCAGATGACATACTCCTGCGCTAACTGACTAGACCTCCTCCTGAACACCCCTCACCGAGCATGGCCTCTCTGGAGCGGCGGAGGATAGGGGGTACTTGCCTTCCATGGTCAGCTCCAACCCCGATCCTTCTGGCCTGGCCTAGCTGCCTGTCTGCCCAGCAGCTGCTCTGAGAGCCGGGGAAGGCAGTGGCGCCCTCATGGTCGTGGTCTCTGTCCTGCAGGGTAGGCAGTGTTGCATGTACTGCCTCAGGACTTCCCGGGAAAATATCCCTCCCTTCAGTCACAGAGACAGACGACAGCTGAGGAAAGAGTCCGCCAGGCACTGTCCCAGCAGAGTTGACTGTCAGTCTGGCCCATCACCATAGCACTCAGCTTCTGCCAACTGCGGCTGGCTCCACATCCAAGTCCTCGTCCTCCCACCAGTACCCACTTCCTCCTTGAAGACTTCCCTGCTAGCCCCAGCCCAACTGAATCCCTTTTAACTCTGCCTTCTGTAGATACGCCTGCCTCCAGGGCAATTTCTGTCATGCACACACAGGGAACTCTCTGGCAAGTGTACATAATCCTTCTGTGTTTGCTCAAGTATTGCCCATATCCCGAGGAGCCTCTGGCCTTGGAGAACTGGGCTGGACCACCTGTGTGAGCATCTCCAGGGCCCTCTGGATCCTCTAGATCCAGGCACAGCCATAGGCTCCATGGCTGGCTGGCCTCACTGGCCCCTTTTCCATACTCCACATGAATCTTGGCCCTCCTGGCCCCACTGGAATGGGCTGGCAAGAGGAGGCGTGGAAGGCAACTCAGGAGACACTTCTCTCTAGACACAGTGGTGCATGCTTGTAGTCCTAGCTACTCAGGAGGCTGAAGTCAGAAGATCATTTCAGCCCAGAAGTTTGAGGCTACAGTGAGCTGAGATTGTGCCACTGCACTCCAGCCTGAGTGACAGAGTAAGACCTTATCTAAAAAAATAACAATAATTAAAAAAACCCCAGTAGATCACTCTGTGCAACTGTTGTCAAAGCTGCAGCGTTGATCTCAGACAAGATGATCTTAGGGTCTCTCATCTCCACCTTCCCTGTCTCTTCCACTTTCTATCTTTTGTGTCTTTGTCCCTCCCGCCTTCCCAACTGTGCTTAGTGTTTTTCTGATTGTTGCCTCTGAAAAAGGTATCCCTCCACCTGCTCCTGGGAATCATGCATTTCAAAGAGGAGCCCTTGCGGGCAGTGTGACCCCTGCAGTCCTGAATGCCAGAATGCCATCATGGCCAGGCTGAGGGCAGGGCAGCGGAGGAAGTGCACTCCTGCATGGCAGGTGCAGCTGGCTCGCTTAAGTCTTCCCAGTCAATGTTCACTTTTGCAGGAAAGGAGAGAAAAAGAGCCGGAGCTCTTGGGCTTCACCCAACTGAGAAGGATTTGGAGATGCAGGTTTGGCAGAGTGTTCTGGGCTGGTGCTAGAAAAACAAAAAGCAAAGCAAACATAGTTTTCCCCTTTGGTCCCATGCGCCTGATGTGGGCTTCTTCGGGCCTGGCAGAATCCAGGCTGCGTGTGGCTGAGGCTGTTGGTGGAAGCGGAGTTGTTCGCACTGGGGGACTCCTCCTTTTCAAGTGGTGGTTGCTCCAGGAGCGCCCTGAACCCAAAGCTTTGTGGCTTTTGAGTCTCTGTGGAGTCTCCTGGGCAAATAACCACTTACATGAACGTTGTGTGCTGCCTCAATTACTTCATCTGCAAAACTGAGATCATTAACCCAACTCTGGGGGTAATACAAAGGAGGTCATGGGCTCTGTAACCCCCTGAGAGCTCCAAGGTTAAAGCACCTCTCAGGTCTCCATAGGGCTTGGTGGAGGTGGAGCGAGAAGGTCTATTCCCACCCTGCTCAGTCTCTCCTGGGGTCCTCTGAGTGGGCTCAGCTTCGCCCCAGACTCACAGCACTTCCCTGGGGGACTAGCACTCCCTCCCTGGGCCTAGTCTGCCTCTTTGTAAACTGAGGAGGCTGGATCGGATGGGTGCAGTGCCTGTCAGGACCTCCCCCTTCTTCACCCCAGGTCAGCTCCCCAAACTCCTTTCCTCCCTTCAGCTTCCACCACCCATTCTCCCTCTTCTTCTTCACACTCCTATGCTTCCTACCTTTTAGACTATCTTTGAGAATTTTATGCCAATAACTTAGCAAAGGCAGGAGGCTAGGGGAAGGCATGAGAATGGGAAGGAAGGAAAGAAAAGGAAGGTGGGGTCAGGCTGGAAGGACCAAGCATCCACTCACCCATTAGATTAGGGGATGCTCACAAGGTTGAGGCAGCTAGAGGCTCTTCCAGCTTTCTACCGCACGTCGCCATTTATAGCCTGGCATCCCCGTGACTCGATGGCCACCAAGACCTTGCTGAGCTACTAAGTGATGGCAGATCATGAAGCTCGCAAAGAGGCCATCCTTTCCCGTGTGAGCCTCCTGGTTCAAAGCATTTCCTCTGGATGATTGTAAATCTTTCTTCCCTAAGTCTCACCTGGGGCTCTTAGGCTTGCCTTTTGGAGGCTCGCAGAACACTGAGGTCTGTCCTTTCTTCCTCCAGCCATCCCTTCACACTTTGGGAGACATCTCATTCTCTCCACTTGCTCCAGGACTGGGTCTTTGGACACTCGCTCAGCCCTCCTTCACCTGCAGACTTCCATGGCACCATCTCCAACATCTCCCACTCCTGGCCTTGCTTCCACCTACACTGGGGGACATCTGTTCCCTGCTCCCTTGAATCTGCTCTTGTCAAGGTCACTAATGACCTCCTGGTTGCTAGATCAGTGGTGCCTTCTCTGTCTTCCTCTTCTTTGACCCCCATTAGCACTGAGTAGAGTTGACCCATCTGTCCTGGAAATACTGTCTCCTCTTAGCTTCTGTGTCCCTGGGCTCTGCGTCTGGGTTTTCTTTCACCTGCAGACCTTCCTTCTCAGTGTCCTTTGCTGCCATCTGAATGTGGGAGCTGACCTCAGGCCTGTCCTTGGCCCTCCTCCTTCCTCTGTCTGAACTCTCTCCCAGTGTCTCCTCGCATCCCTTGTCCTTTGACTCTGGAATGTGCATCTCCAGCCCTGACTTCTGCACTGGGCCTCAGACATGTGCATCTGACTGCCTACCTGTGATCTCCTCTAGATGTCTGACAGCACAGCAAACTTCACATGGCCAAAGAATCTTTCCATCCACACCCCAAACCTGTTCATCTCTCTAACCCTTAAATGGCTATGTCATTCCACTAATTGTTCAAGCTGAAGTTCTAGGAGTTACTGTTGATTTATGTCTCTCTTTCACTTTCTAAATTATCAGTGCATTTTTGGGGTTACCACCTCTGGAGTTCTGTCCTGCGGACCCAGTCTCAACAATGAATGAATAAATTCACTCAGACACAGAATACAGTGAACGAGTGGGCTGGGGTGTCTGTGGCCACTCACAGACGCTTGAGGAGAGTGCTGTAAAGAGATAGCAGCTGTTGGCCATGACACGCTGGCCTCATCAGCCTTTATTCAGCACATATTAAATGACAAAGACTTTGAGTTAACACTGCTAGACCGTGAAGGTTAAAGGCCAGTTTCCAAGACCTAAAGCAAACACCATTAGTGAGTAATACGCCTGGTCGACCTCCGCCCAAGAGAGTCACTCGGAATGAGTAAGGGTTAGTTTATAGGACCACATGAGTAAACAAGTTAGTTAGGTAAACTCCCCACATTCCTTTGTTTCTACTCTAACTTATTTAACTAAGGGGACAAGTCTGCCTTCAGCCAAGTATTATAATAAAAACCCTTAGGCCTTCCAAAAGAGCTTGTGTATATTTTCCGTAACTAAAATTTCTCCCACCAGCCTGACCGAATCCCCACAGTGCATCCTGCTGGTTCCATTCCTAAACTATTTCTTGGGTCTGTCTCCTCCCCACTTTCTTTGCCACCCCTTGGTGCAATCGACTGTCTTCTTATGCTGTAATAGCTTGTCCTCTCTCCCTTTACAATCCCTTATCCCCACATCAGATCGTGTTGTTCCTCTGTTGAGTCCCCATGATACTGGGTGCCCCACAGGCCCAGCTTGACCTGGCTCTGCTCACCTCTCGGGCCTCCACAACCCTGCCTAGCCACATTGGCAGCTGCTATTGCAGAGCAAGTGATTGTATCTACTCACTGTTCCTTCTCTGGGAAGATCTTCCCGCACATCTGCATAGGGCCCCATACCTCTATTCATGTCCCCTGTCCAGAGTGGCATTCCTGGGTCCCCAAGTGCCCTCCAGTTCCTTGTCCTGCTTTTTTTGGAAGAGTTATGGCTACTTGGCATTTTATTGAGTGAATCATTTATTGTTGCCAGGGGGGTGGGGACTCTGGCTAGTTCATCAGTGCATTCTGGCCTGAAACAGTGCCTGGCACACAGTAGAGGGTCCATAAATCTTTGATGAGTCAAAGAGGAGAAAAGCCCTTCTCACCCATCAACAGTACAGACAGGCCATGGAGGAGCTGTGTGTAATTCTGCATAACAAGAGCTGGGCTGGAGGGTTGCCCAGGGGCTGCAGGCACAGAGGAGGGAGGGCCGCAAAGGCAGCCAGTAGAAGCTGACCCCTGGGCTGACTCTGCTGGATGAGTAGGCAGGGACTAGCAAGACACCAAAGAAGAGTATTCCAGACAGAGAGACTCCTCCAGGCGTGAGAAGACTGAATCCTGTCCCTGGCACTGGGGTGGAGATGGGACTACTCACGAAGGAGAAGTGGTGAGAGTTGGCGGAAGATGGAGGAAGGAGAAGGAGGCAGCTAGGATGTAGCTCTTGGCTAGGGCACCTGTGGGCATGGTGGTCAAAGTCCACCAGGAGCGGTAGGGACACTGGCCAGTGCTGGCGTCCACACACTGAGGTGTTCCCGGCTGTTGAGCTGAATTTTACAAAGGGAAGCCTTTCAGGGCTCCCTAGTCTGGCCTGGAAAATAAGGTCATCACGTACGTACTCTCACAGGGAATATGTTAGACACTGCAGAACTGGTGGGTGGGGAAGGAGGAATGAATCTAGACATCAGTCTTTGCCCCAGTCCCCCCAACCCCCACCCTGTGCCAGAAATGACCCTCAGGCTTGGTGTGAGGTACACACCTGGGACAGATTAATCCCAGGACTATTTAAGGTTGCACCGAGAATGTCAGGCTTTTTATCATCCAGTTCTGATATCTCAAAACAGCTCTGGTAATTCCTGGGGACAGATGAGTGAACGGTGGCCCAAAGAGGGCAGGTGACGTTCAAGGCTGCCGAGCCGGGCCGTGGACCAGCCAAGGGGTCGGAGCCAGGGCTCTCCACTGCTGTGGCAGTGTCTCCTGGCAGCTGTGACCTGCCGTTGTTAACAGCTGAGTCTTGCCTGTCTTCTACCTATCTGGGAAGGCACTTCAGTCCTTTGAATTGTCAGGCTGCAATTTTCAGACTCTGATTTCTGTGCGTTTGCTGTGATGGGTCGTGTGCTATCTCGAGATGGCAGCTGTTCTGGCTCTAGAAATAGCACTGAGCTCACTAAAGGGCTGCTGCCCTTGGGAGGGGGAGGGGCTGCTGACTGAGAAAACCCCCAGAGAACCAGGGCTGTCAGACTTGGGGAGGGGAAGTGCAGTGACATGATTAAGAGCAGGGGTTCCAGGCTCTCTCAGTCCTCAGGTTTCTTTTCCAGTACCACCATTTACCAGCTGAACGACCTTGGGCAAGTTACCTTAACTCTTGTAGTTTGAGTCCGAGATATAAAATGGGAGAAATTATGCTTGCCTCATAGGGGTATTGGGAGGATTAAATGAGACCAAGTTAAAGGGTCTGGTATCAGGCTGTCATGGACAGTTGCTCAGGGTGGGCACTGCACAAAGATATTCAGCCAAGGAGTCAAGTGGGGCTGAAGTCCAGCTTACTCTCCCTTGACCAGCCATGTGCCTGGTGCATGTGGCTTAATTTATCTGCAGAAAATGGTACTTCTTCCTGATTTTTTGCAGAGATACCATATGGGCTAGTGGTGTCTCTACCCAGCGTGGAATAAATAAACAACTCAGTGATTCTCTGAGACTGCACTGAGCTTGATAGGAGTCTAGGTGTTCAGATTACTGAGCTGGGGTAGCTTCCCTGTTCCCCTAGGGCCAGTGGAGGCTTAACAGGTGTGCTTGTGCATGACACAGGGACCTCCCTGGGCTCCTATTCTCTGGGATACCATCAGTGTCTGGGGATGGGGATGAGGATGAGGAAAGAAAGCTGAATGCATGGACCTCATCTTGTAGTAGCCAATGGTTGCTGGGACCCAGAGTACTGTGGCCCCCAAGAAAGAAACCATGGCCCTAGAGAAGCTCTGAAGAGGGAATCAGGCCAATAGGGAGCCTCTGTGGGGCAGGCTTTTGGGGAAAATCTCATAGGAGCTACAGAACCAGGCTCTCAGCAGGCCACACACTGGGCATGCTGAAATGAGGCCTCCTTAGCCTGCAAAGCTGGAGCCCAAGTCTGGGCAAGGAGAAGAGAACTCATGTCCAGGACCATCATGCTCACCTCTTTCTGGCCTTCTTCATTTGTCTTCTCACTTAGTGGAGGGCAGAGAGATGGGGCAGAACAGATGCAGTCTGGCACCAACATCATATTTGGCTGCCGGAAACTGAGTGGCATTTGAGAGGAGCTAGGCTCCTGATATGACCGGCTGGGACTATTTATACCTGTGAGATGCTCCTACATGCTGCCAGGATCCTCTCCCCTTTGAGGCGGGTAGAGATAGTCTTTCTAACATTGAAAGAAGAGACAGTGACGAACTCACCTTGAGAGGCTAATGGAATTTAAGAAGGTTGGAGAAAGTGCTTCTCTCAATCTTCTAACAGGGTAAGGGGAAGCTTGAGATATTTAGAAAAAGGTCTGTGACTTAAAAGGCATTTGTTAGTGATTTCTAGTAATAAAAGAATCATAACCCCATTGCAGAAAACTCATTAAAACACAGAAAAGTATTTTAAAAGTAACCCATAATCCCATTTATTCTGAGAAACCCCTATTGTGTTACAGTTCTTCCCTTTGCCTACGCATTCACATACGTAGATAATTCTTTTTGGAAATCATAGTTTTGTAAGTTGCATTTTTTTTTTTTTTTTACTCAACATTGTCATGGGAGCGTCTTCTTATGTCATTAGACAAAAAAAATTTAAGCAACATTTTTGATGTCTGTATATCTGTATCCAGACTAAATGGGAGTTTCTATGACACCCTCCAAAATGCAGTCCTTGAGCGTTCTGTTAGAAGCAAAATATGGGGCAGTGCTTCTCAAAATCTTATTTCCTATCTTAGTCCTTTTGGGCTGCCATAACGGAATATCTTAGACTGGGTCATTTATAATTATAACAACAGAAATTTACCTCTCACAATTCTGGGGGCTGGGAAGTCCAAGATCAAGGTGCCAGAAGATTTGGTGTCTGGTGAGGGCCCGTTCCGCATAGATGGCAGCTTCTTTCTGCATCCTCATGTGGTGGAAAAGCAAAAGGCTTTGAAGCCTCTTTTATAAGGGCCTAATCCCATTCTTGAGGGCAGAGACCTCATAACCTAATTATCCCCCAAAGGCCCCACCTCTTAATACCATCACATTGGGGATTAAGTTTAAACATGAAACTTAATGTTTGTATCAGGGATACAGACATTTAGACCATAGCATCCTCGAGTCAGTCATCTTTGGAGACTGAGCTAGAGCTGTAGAGACCAAAAAAGCAAAGCCCAGGTAGGATAGAGAAGGAAGCCAGGGTTATTAGGTCCATTTTGAGATGGGAAAACTGAGGCTTTAGACCCAGGCATGGAGTAGTTTTGATGACTTGACTGAGGTACTACATGGAGTGTTTTCAGGGTACCTGGGATTTGTTTTAATCAGATATGGTAAGACACAAAAATATGGAAATGACTGTCATGAAAGAAGAGGTTTTGATACTTACAGATCCCTAGAAATAGCAGGCATGCCCTGCAGGACCACAGGGAGAAACACCTGGGTCAGTAAGGAGGCAGAGGGAGCAACGGGGAAGTATGGGCAAGAGCCGTCATTGGGATTTCCATGCAGGTCTAGGATTTGTTAATCTAAGTAACTTCAGTGGGTTCTGGGGTGTGGGATCCCTAGTTGCCTTGCACCTGGGCCTGGGGTGAGTAGGACAGGAGCTATTCCAGTGTCCAAGAGTATGGGAGCCTGATAGGGGCATGGGCTCTGGATTGGTTTGCAAATGAAAGGTGCAGTCACAGGTTAGTCCTTTACTATCTCCATGAATTGGTTAGCCCTAGAAGAGGCAGTCCCTCCAGGGTCAGGAAGGCCCCAGGTGTCAAAGCATCAGAAGCACATGGTTAATGAGTGGAGCCTGTAGCAGAGATGAGGTGACCAAGGACATCCCCATGTCCAAACAGCACTTAATGTGGGCTTTATCCACAGGATGGCCGGGGAGAGGTTTACTAACGACAGCAGAAGGAGGATATCACCAGTGCACATAGTGAGAAACTTTTGAGTTGTTCAGCCCTGACTCAGCCCTTCCATCAACCGGCTTACAGTCAGAGACTGTCTCTGACTCCCTGGGACTCCCTGTGGCATCCTCTGGTGTCATGTGCTCTCTAGTGGCAGGACAAAGGGGACAGAGGGGAATGAGCATTTTTGGATACTTCCTGCATGCCAGTGGTTTCCACGAAATGCTCATCAGTGTCTTTTCTCAGCCCTGTCAGACATGCACTGCACTGGTTTTGCTGATTTGCTGATGAGAAAATAAAGGCACAGAAAAATGCCAGGCCTAATGTGGCTGTCTTAGTCCATTCAGGCTGCTGCAGCAGAATACTGTAGACTGGGTGACTTAGCTTATAATCAACAGAAATGTATTGCTCACAGTTCTGGAGGCTGTGAAGTCCAAGATCAAGGCAGATTAAGTTTCAGGTAAGGACTCACTTCCTGGTTCATAAACAGCATCTCCTGGCTGTATTCTTACATAGTAAAAGGGAAGAGGAGTCTCTCTTGGGCCTCTTTTATAAGGGCACTAATCCCATTCGTGAGGGCTCTGTCTGCAGTACCTTCCAAAGGCTCCACCTCCTAATACCATTACCTTGCAGGTTAGGATTGCAACATATGAATTGTGGAGGAGACACAAACATTCACACCATACAGAGGCTAATTAGGCATGGAGGGATGTGAACCCAGTTCTGAAAGCCTCTCTACCTAAGAGTCACCAAACCCATGGCACAAGGTCATTCTATATCTTTTCCTAATAATTAATATCTTTAATATTTTGCCAGCCACCCTGAGTGAATAGCAACATGGAATCATGATACTCCCTAGTTGGGTATATGAGTGATGTTGATGATACAGGAGAAAGAGGATCTAATGAAGAGGTAAGGCAGGAATGGCTTTGTGGTGGAAATGGAAGGGCAGCAGATTGAAGAGGAGATGCTATCCTAGTTCCAACAGATTGTTTTAAAGAGGAGAAAAAAGAGAAGCAGAGAGGGAAGCGTTTTACCAAAGTCACACAGCTGGTTTGTAGCCACACACGAGATGTGTCTGCAAGTCCCCAGTTCCCCAAGAACTGCAGGATAAGTCTCCACCTAATGATTTCCTACATCATTTGAATCTGGACTTTTTCTTAGCAGCAACCTAGGACCATGGCTTTACCTGACTCAGTGGATTCCAAAGGGCTTAGTGGACACTGGCTCAGGTTGCAAACAATGATCTTTGTGATAGGACACCAGAGCTCACTGTCGTGTGACTGGAAAATCCGGTGAGTTAGAGCCAAGGTCATGGGCTCGTTTTGCGGCCCTAGGCTGACCCCTTGTTCTTATTTGCAGATAACAGAATCTACATTAGCTAGTTAAAGTGGAAAAGGATTTATTAAGGGCACAGCTAGCTCAGATTCATGGGAAAAGCTGAAGAAATGGCTGAACTCCCAGGAATTCCTCCCCAAACTGCAGAGAAATGGGGCCACCGTGAAAGCTGCAGCCTCTGATACAATCGTGAAGGTGTTGCCACTACTGCAGTTTCCGAGAGCCATGCCACCTCTGCCACATTCTGCACCAGCAAAACCATGCCTTGAGCCTTGCCATTCTTCTCCTCTATCAGGTCTGAATCCGTCTCAGGCAAATGCTTCTAACTGGCTGAACCTAAATTGTATCCAGAACTTTACCTGCAAAGGAGTCTGGGAAATGTCATTTTTAGCTTTCCTGCCTCTGTAGTACAGAAGATACAGAGATAACTAAGACACAGTCTCCGTGTTTGAGATGCTTGTGGTTTGGAAAGGAACGCAGTTACATGAACACACAATTGTACTATTATGTGGTGCAAAAGCCATTGCGGTTTTTGCCATTAAAAAAATGGCAAAAACCACAATGGCTTTTGCATTAACCTAATACAATGTTATTTGCTCTAATTAAGAGACAGTGAGCAGGGAAAGCCCAGGGTCAGGGTCAGAGGAAGCTTCCCAGCAGCGTGGTTACTCGAGCTGGGTACTGAAGAATCCATTTGAGTTTGCCAGATGAGAAAGACGGAAAAGGAGTTGTAAGACACAAAGATGTTTGATATTTTGGGGATCTTCAGTACCTAGTTCTTATTAACTTGGTCTAAATTCTCTTATGACAGGAGAACAAGGAGCCAATTTATTTTGTAAATAGGGACCAATTTGTTGTGGAAAATATTTTAATATCTTAAAATGTTTTGTAAAATTATTTAAATACATAATTATCGTACTTAAAACTATTAAATCATATTAAAATTATTAAGGACAAATATTTACAAACATAACTTTTAAGATATTACAGTATTATTTTAATGACACAATGATAAAATGAATACAATAATAACAATAATAAAAATACCAATATTTTTAAAAGAAGCCAATATATTGGGTACAATGTTTCAGGATTTCTAAAGCAGCACAAACATAAGTTTGTCCAGTGTGTAATAGTATGTGGGAAATGACCACTGCTGTGTGTAGTGGTTTCTGGGAAATGCTTGAGTGATGCCTGATTTTCAATCCTTGGCCCTGGGGATCCCCTCTCACCTCTGATTCTTGCAGACTACCTGTCACAAGGCCACTGATTCCACGTGTACAGTGGTTTGGCCCTGCAGGCTTCTGGATTCATGATGTTAAGGCTGTTCTGGGATCCAAACTTCCTAGGTCCATCCACCCCAGCTTTTGAACAACCGCCAGGAAGAGAGGAGTCATGAGGAGAGGGCTCACCTGGCCTCTGCCACAGGGGGCCAGAGGGCCCTTTCCAGGGAACACCAGCCATGCTTATAGCCAAGTGGCAGAAAGGGTAGCCCTGAGTCAGCATGCAGGTTCCCATCTCGGTTCTGCCACCTTCCAGCTCTAGGGGTCTGGGCACCTTAGTTAATTCCTAGAGCCTGTTCAGGATGCTTGTGATGATCACTCTCCTCATAGGCCGATTAGCAAGATTAAAAGTGAATGCATTCATCCACATCAAATGGTTGGCCTGGCGCTTAGCCTATGGTAAGGGCTTAGTAAGTTTTGGCTGAAATTGGCGTTGATATTCTGCATGAAGCTGGCAGAGGGACCCTGAGGTGGCTATGACATACCTGGAGCCAGCTGGTGCTGGAAGGGGCTTGGTCTCTTCTGCAGGTAGACCTAGATCAAGCCCTGGCCCTGCCCTACATGGACAGTATGACCCGGAGCCCTGTCTGGTTAGCCTCAGTATTCTCAGCTGCCAAATGGGAGAAAGGCACATCAGTCTCAGCTGTGTCACAGTGTGAACACGAGGATCAAGTGGGAAAGAGGCAGGAAAGGGAAGGGCAAGCTGGAGGCCTGAAGGCTCACTGCCAGACTCCCAGTGCTGCGCCTGAATGGCTCTGGTCTCTGCTTTCTCTGATCGCAGTACACAGAGCATCCCCCTCCTCCCCTCTCCTTCCCAGCCACAAACTTGGAACCAAACCTGCTTCTGAATTTCCCTGTTTGCTGAAATCAGTTTATGCTTCTGTAAATGCCTATACTCCCAGGGGAGTGGGGTGCTGAGAGTAATTGACCACCCAGTGATTAAGCCAGAGGGCCCTATGGTCTGCCTGAAGCCCCTAATGGGTCATCTGCCAGGGTGGGGCTGGTTTGCTTTATTTATTTCACTGGGACAGATGATCCACCCCTGCAACAAGAGCCCCTGCAGGCCCTGGACATCCTGACCTGCTTCTCTGTTTAACCTGTCTCTTTTGGTCCCCAGGTACTTTGAATTTTACGAGGGGCCTTTTGAATATAACTCCACAAGATGCCTGGAGCTGAGGCACGAAATATTGGAAGTGAAGGTGCTGTCCATGTGAGTGTGGCTGTTTGTGGCTGGAGCTGGGTGGTGGGTGCAGGGTGCATGTGGAGGTGGGGACAGGGTTGGGGGTGGGGTGGGGGGTCAAGGAAGGAAGGAAACAGGAAACACGTGGTAGGTTCCTATAGAGTGAAAATTAGGTCTCCTTCCCCAGAGCCACTGGCATTTGGAAAGCCCTGGAGGGCTGGAACACAGTGATGATTGTGCCTGTTTTATGACAAAAGGCCAAGTTTGCAAGGTCACCTCTGGTGACTTGGGTGTTAAAGTCCCCTCCTGAATTACCAGTCTCTTAGATTATCATCGCTGGCTCCTCTTGTGTAGAAATTGAAGAGGGCACCAGGCTGTCTTACCTGAAATTCAGTATGTTGCACTGCAGGGTTAAGGATTGTCCTCTTGCTATTGCCTTTGACGATTTTCATTTTATGAAAAGTTTTGATTTTTAAATTATTTAAATGACACAATGTATTTGTACAGTTCAGATGATTATTCAATGAGGAGCCATCAAGTTCTTCTCAGAGGTGACGATGTGTCTTTGCGTGTCTTTGCGTATCCTTGCAGAGAGAGTCAATGCATGAACAAGCATCCGTGTATGGAGATTAAAAAAATTTTTTTTACATAAATGGTAAAAGAGCTATGCTCCCCCATCCCCACTTAACAATATATCACCTATGGCTCTTTTCAACCAACAGGAGAGAAAACACATTAAATGCTGAACATTTTAGTATACATGTGCCCACCTGGGTTTTCCACCCTTCGCAGAACTGCCATGAATTCAGCAAAGCCATTTAGAGGAATTTGTACTATATTAGTCATGTCAGAATCTATATTTATTTGGAAACAGTTATATCTAGGTGTGGAAAAAATATAGTTTATTCAGAGGCAGGCAATGTTGGGTGTTCAGATGGACTCATGGGCCCCCTGACATAACCCCAGGAGCATCTGCCCCTGGCCCGCAGGCAGGGACTGTCATTCCTTTACCCACCTGACGTGATTCCAGCTAGTGTGCATCAGGGGAAGAGTGGGGTGGGCAGACCTGAGAGCCAAAGCTGACTCTGGGCCTTAGCAGATCTGAATCTTTCTGCAAATGACTTAACATCTCTGAGCCTTTCCTTACTTATGAAAATGAGGACACTTACTTATCCTTTAAGGGTTGCTGTAGACTAGCAGAAATAAGGCATGTGAAAGTAGACAGCCCGGCAGCCTGCATGCTTAGTAGCACGCATCATAGGTGTTCAATAAGTGTCAGCACCCATCCCTCTCTTTCCTTCCTTCCTTCCTTTCCTTTTTGGAACTAGCAGCAGCAGCTTTTCTGGGCTGTCATGCACAGACTCCATAGCTTAGCGATTCCTGGAAAGCTCTGAGGGTGAGACCAGCATGCAGCTGGGATTAGCTGTGCTGTTTATGGCCCCTGTAGTATCCCATGGTCTCTGTACCCTCTCTAGAGACCGTGGGAGACAGACACTGCCTATCAGTTTCACTGAGCCCTTGGCTAAGCACATACCACTGTGGTGCCCACCCTTATGGATCTCACAGCCACCAGGCGGGGTGGGGGGGTGGTGGGGAGGGCAGGGAACAGACATGAATAACTAGCTATCCTAAGGAGCTGGCGGGGGATGACAGGGAACTTGACCCAGGCTGAGGCTGGGAGAAGGTCTCAGGCAATGCTTCCCTGAGACAGGGACATTGGAGCTCCAGTCTGAAGGGTGACGGGAGTTAACTAGGCCAGGAGGACTCCAGGTGGAGGGAACAGTTTGTACAAAGGCCCTGTGCCAGGAGGGAGCCGGCTGTGTCCTGGGCTCTGAAGGATCGGGGCAGCTTGAATGTTGGCGTGAGGGGAAGATATAGGAGTTACATTGCTAGAAGGTCAGGTAGGGACAGATGGTGTGGGGCCTCATGGTACAGACCCAGGTTTGCGTTTTAACTTTATCCAAGGGCCAGGGGAGCTACGGGAAAGGTTTTAAGCAGGGCCTTGGGGTGTGTGAGCTGGTTGGTATTTTAAACACGCCACCAATGAGTTTTGATTTAGTGGCAGAGATGGCTGTGGGAGCCAAGTTCCGAAGCTGGTGGCTGAGAATCTGTCTTCTCAGAATTCAAAGCTTTTAGGCCCTTTGACGTTTTACTGTGCAAATCCAGAGCACTGTGGTTGAGAGCACACCTTCGAGATTTCAGAGGGTAAATGACTAATTTCTTTAAATTATATAATGTATAGTTTCTTCATGGTTACTTCAAGGTCTAGACAGGAAGATTTAAGAAATCCTATGAATGGGTCATCTTTCTAGGGAACTTTTCATCCCTCTACGCATGTATTTTCTACCTGTTGGTGTTAGGCCCTGTATCAGTTTGCTGCAGCAAGGTACACACAACTTAACTCTTCCACAGTTCTGGAGGCCAGGGGTCTGAGATGGAGATACTGCAGGGTCGGCTTCTTCTGAGCCTCTCTCCTTGGCTTGCCAATGGCCTTCTTCTTGCTGTGTCCCCATACGGTTGCCCCGGTCTGTGTCTTGCCTGCGCCCTAATCTCTCTTTGTAAGGACATCAGTCATATTGGATCCGGGCTTACTCCAATGGCCTCATTTTAACTTCATTACCTCTTTAAAGGCCCTACCCCCATGGTGGCTCATGCTAGTAATCCCAGCACTTTGTGAGGCTGAGGTGGGTGGATCACCTAAGGTCAGGAGTTCGAGACCGGCCTGGACAACACGATGAAACCCCGTCTCTACTAAAAATACAAAAATTAGCCAGGCATGGTGGTGCACACCTGTAATCCCAGCTACTTAGGAGGCTGAGGCAGGAGAATCGCTTGAACCTGGGAGGTAGAGGTTGTAGTGAGCTGAGATCACGCCATTGCACTCCAGCCTGGGTGACAAAGTGAGACTCCATCTAAAAAAAAAAATAAGGCCCTATCTCCAAATATGGTTCTATTATCAAACACTGTGCGGTGTGATGGATAACCTCAGATGTCCCCATCGTCTGACTGTACTAGCCCATGGTCTCTGCACTCTCTTTAGAGAGGAACATGAGAGACAGTCACCTTCCAAGGAACATGAGAGACAGTCACCTTCCATCGGCTCCACTTGCCACCCCTTGTCCCTGTCATGGACTCCCATGGGTGGCGTTTGGTCCTCTCCAGATTTGGCTTTTGTTCTCATCTCTGCCTCGGGGCACCCTCTCTGTCCCCAAGGGCTGGGATCCTGTGGGGACCAGCCATCCTAGCCGGGGCCCCTGGCTGAGCTGGGCTTTGCGTGCCCTGCCTCTTCCACAGCAGTTGCCTCTCTGTGGCCCCAAGCCCTGGGGGTTTGAGAGGGAAGGAGATGCTGGGCTTTTCATGGGGTGTGAGTATGTGTGCCTTCTTTCCTGAGTCCCCAAGAGGAGGGTCAGCGGGTCCTCCAGGGCTGAAATTGGAGAGCCACAGAGGCCGGCCTCTGATCCAAGTGCCTCTGACACTATTTGGGAACCTGCAGGCTTCACTGTGCCCCAGCCCAGCGCCATGAGGTGGCCTCACAGAGGGTCCAACCCTGAGTCCTCGGGAAAAGGTTAAAGCCCATCCGTGAATGGAGGGGCTGATAGATGTGCTCTGTCCCTTCAGGCCCACAGAATGTCAGCTGGTATTTTGTTTGAGGAGACAGGGAGGTGTATGATTCATCTGGGAACGATTCCGATCCACAATTGCTGAAATCAGTGGTAAAAACCAGTCAGCCAGAAAATCCCCACATGGAAAATGCCTCACTCCCTGACAGTGTCAGATACATGGAGAACGACTCCATGAAGATTGGTTATGAAAACGCATTGTCAGTAATTCTTGTTAAAATTATTTACACCTGTCCTCTAGAGCCCCTTTATTTTAAAATAAGAATCTTCAGTTGCTGTCTGTGCTTACACCCAGTTGGGGGTCATGGCTGAGAATTCCCCAGACCTGCCTCTCCCACCACCCTTCCCCATTTTTCTGCCAGTGGGAGCTCTGTGCTTAGCCCAGTACTGAGACCAAGAAAGAAGCTGGGAGCCAAGGCCAGCTGGGCAAATGCCCACTTTCTGGACTGGGAGCCCCGAGCCCCTTTTGTGCCACTGCAGTGTTCACAAGTCTGTGTCCTTTGCCAGGTGGGGGTTCCTGGAGGGCCAGGCTTAGGCATCTCTGAGTCTGGCCCTGAGCCAGCTCAGTACTCATGTGCTAAGTCAATGAGTGGATGGAGGGAGTGGGTGAGACCTGTGTGCAAATAGGAGGCCGTGGAAGAAAAGAGAGAGAAAGACGAGTAAGGAGAGAATCACGCTCATTTCGTTACAATTAGTGCCCAGCTCCCTCCCACATTCCCCAGTTGAGGGGTATTACTATTTTTAGTCCTGTCTATAGATTACCTAAGTAATCTATTTCTTGTTCTACCAAATATCAACAGTATCTCTTGATCCTACACTGTGTAAGATAAGGATATTAAAATTACTCCTACTCTGGAGTTCCCCCTCCAGCCTATGGCTTCAGTCATCCATGGGTTGACGTGTAAAGTGTCAAGGCTGATAACATTTGTATTCTATTTGTAACCATATCAAATCCTTTTTGAGGCTTTTTCTAGAGGTTGAATCTAAAATTTGAAAACAGCAAATAGTGTTTTCCATTACTGGGATGATGTAGATATTGTTCACTGAAGGCCAGGGAGGTGCCAGCATTCCATCAACTTTCTTATACATGTTTTTTTCTTTTTATGGAGCCTCTAGCCATCTGTTTCCCCTTGTTTCCTCTGTTATAGCTCTGTCATTCCCCTGCCTCTCCATCCATCAAGCATTCCCTTTAGGGTTTCTCTTCATCGTCTTGCTCCAGCCTGGCTGCCCTCTTGCTGGGTCATGTAGCTACTATTCTGGGGCTTTCCTTCTTTGCCTTCTTAGGTTGGATTCACCTTTGCTTAGAACCTATAGCTTCTTTCATGTTTACTCCTTCCTTTTACTTCCACCCATTCTCAAGTAAATACCAAGAAGTGATGGGTGGGAGGTAAGGTTTTGAGTTCTTTTGTGTCTAAATGACTGGATTCTTTCCTTTTACTTGGGTTGTTAAATTGTTGTTTGATTATTGATGTGGTGGGTTGGGTTGTTGGTGTGGTGAGTTGTTGGATCATTGGTTTGATTGTTGGGGTAGTGGGTTGTTGGGTTGTTGTTTCATTGGTGTAGTGGATTGTTGGGCTGTTGTTTTGATGGTTGGTGTGGTGGGTTGTTGAGTTATTTTGATTGTTGATGTGGTGGGTGGTTGAGTTATTGTTTTGTCTGTTCATATGGTGGGTTGTGGGATTGTTGGTTTGATTATTGGTCTGGTGGGTTGGTATTTTAGGTGAAAATCATTTTCCCTTAGGATGTTGAAGACCTTGTCTACCATCTTTTAACATCCAGGGAGACATGAGAAGCATGAGAATGGTTGTTTCTTTGGAAGTATCTGGTTTTATTTCCCTCTGGAATCTTTATAGACCATGACAGTTCTGAAATGTCTTGATGGTATGCCTTTGGACAGACACACCCAGTGGAACCTTTTCATTTTTAGTTTGTGTCCAGGCTCTTCAACTTTCTCTCAAATCTTTTTATATTTCTTCTTCTCTATTTTTCTCTACTTCTTCTCTCTAAGAATCTATACTTCTGGATTGTACCTCTAGCACTCATATCTTTCCATTGTTGTTGAGACAAGGTCTTGCTCTGCCAACCAGGCTGGAGTGCAGTGATATGATCATAGCTCACTGTAGCCTTCAACTCTTGGCATCAAGCAATCCTCCCGCCTCAGCCTCCTGAGTAGCTGGGACTATAGGCACATACAACCACACCTGGCTGATGTTTTTCAAACATTTTTTTGTAGAGATGGGATTTTGCTACATTGCTCAGGCTGGTAATGTTTTTTAATTTTATCTTTTTTCTTTTCTCTTTTTGCTTTCATATACTGGGAGAGTCCCTTGACTTCATCTTCCAGCTCTTCTGGTGAACCCCTCCCCCTTTCTTTGTACACTAAGTAGAATATTTTCAAGTTCTGTTTTGTTCCTCCAATAGTTGTCTTTGTGATCATTTTATCTGATGGATTATCTTGGTCTCACTTCAGGTTGACCAGGTGACCCTTGGCTATCTATCCATATTTAACCTTGAAACAAGTAAAAAGGGATAGGAGCCCTGTGTCTGAAGCTATTCACGATGCTGTTGGCCCTTTTGCTGCTAGAACAGCCAGCTATTTTAACCAGAAACGATACCTTCTTTTTAACAGAGGAACGCATAGTCTGATTCCATCCCTCCTCCCTCTCTGCTGGACATTAAGCATTTGGCTGCCATGCTGTTTGGTGGGGTGGAGGGAGTGTAGGCTTGATGGTTCTGCTTACAGACTCACAACTGATTCTCATTTTTAGGGCCACGCTCCCTCCCCATTCTCCACCCATCTCTTAGAAGTTTCCACAAGCAGATTGGCTCTAGGTACTTTGGGCTGTGCCATCCTGTCCTTGTGCCAGTCTATCGTGCTTCCATACACTTGTTGAAATTTCTCTTCCACTGAGATGCCCTTCCCTGTCAGTATATTCATCTACAGGCTTGTACCTTTTTTAGTCTTCTTCTGGAATGTTAGTGGTGTCTTGGGAGAAAGGAGAGAAGTGTTTGGGGTCAACCCTTCACCTTTAAAGTAAAGATGATCTCTGCATTTGTAAAGCAATTTGTAAAATCTTTTTACACATATTATTCCATTTGAGCTCTCTGACAACCTTTGAGATCGGAAGGACAGCAGCTGTTATATCCATCTTACAGATAAAGCAGCTGAGTCTCAGGGAGATTAAATGACTTGCCTGGGGTTACATTGCGAGATTGGGATGGAGACCGGATTCGAGGCTGGGTGTCCAGGCTCTGTCCTTGGTCCAGGGTGTGATGAAGGTATTTGAGGCAGAGAGATTAGGACCCAGATGCTGGTAACAGTAGAGCTTGGGACCTCACCTAAAGTGTTGCCAGGGCTGTGTTTCTGGGAGGTATTTGAAGCAGTGCCCATATAGGGAGCTGCTCTAGGGGCCTGTGGGTTGCAAGGAGTGTGGAGGGGCAGGGGGTTGCTGTATGATGGCACCTCTCCCCATACCCTGTGAGCTCCTGAGAGGTGAGGTTTGGGAATCCTGGAAGGAAGGTTTGCCTTCTGTCAGCCAGGATGGGAGGAGGGCTCCTTCTGGTACTTGAAGGCTGCCAGGCTGGTTCCTGCCCCAGTGCCTTTGCACTGACTCTTCTCTCTGCCTGGAATACAGTTTTCCCAGATATTTGCACAGCTCACTCTTGTGTCATTTCAGGTTTCTGTGCAAGGTTCTCCTCCTCAGGAAAGCCTTCCCTGATCACTCAGTCTGAATAAGTCACTTCCCCATCCCTTCATCCTGCTTGACTTTCCTTCCTGGCACTTACCACTTTCTTGCAAGGCATTATATATTTATTTTCCATTTTCCTCCCCAACCGATATATAAGCTTCATGGGAGCAAGGGGTTGTTTTGTTCACTACTGTATTTCTAGTTCCTGCCATATGGAGATACTCAACAAATAGTGAGACTTGATTTGAACTCAGGTGTTTCAATTAATTAATTCATTGGTATACTCAACAGATATTTCCCATTTATCTGCTGTGTGCCTTAGCACTGGAGTTACAGTGATGAGCTCAGTCATGACCCCCTGCTCCCATGGTGTTTACTCTCTAGTGGGGAAGATCAGGAGTCATGATAGGTCATGGGTTTTACAAAAATGGAAAGTACAGGGGGCTGTGAGTGAGCATAGTCAAGACTGTTCAGTTTAACAATAAAAACTTACACGTACTGGACATTTTCTATATGTCGGGTACCATGCCTAGTCTTTCATCACATCATCCTATTTAATTATTTTAACACATCTGGGAGGGCAAGAGACTATTACACCCATTTTATAGATGAGAAAACTGAGGCTTAGCGAGGTTGAATAACCAGCCCGAGGCCTCATCGTTAGGAGGTATCTGACCTGGGTCTTAGCCCAAGTCCCGCTGATTCCAAAATCCATGTATTTAGTCACTCTCTTCCATGACTTTTCCTGCAATCACCCCTCCCCCACCAGCCATGTATTCTTCCTGTAGGGGAGGCTTGCCCTGTTTGGGGACAACTGTTACCACCTTCAATTAAACTCAAGGACACAGCTCTGCAAAATGAACTCTTTTTTAAAAAAGGGTTTTGTTTTGTTTTGAGACAGAGTCTTGCTCCATCGCCCAGGCTGGAGTGCAATGGCATGATCTCGGCTCACTGCAACCTCTGCCTCCCAGGTTCAAGCAATTCTCCTACCTCAGCCTCCTGAATAGCTGGGATTACAGGCATGTGCCACCATGCCCAGCTAATTTTTGTATTTTTAGTAGAGATGGGGTTTCACCATGTTGGTCAGGCTGGTCTTAAACTCCTGACCTCAAGTGATCCGCCTGCCTCAGCCTCCCAAAGTGTTGGGATTACAGGCATGAGCCATCACATCCAGCCTAAAAAGGGTTTTTTAAGTAGGTGTTTGCTTCTTTTGAAACGATGGATCCCTGTAGGAACCTGATGAAAGCTTCAGATTCTCTCCAAAGATATGCACGTGGGTGGATAGACATGGGTTTTGCCTGTAACTCAGGGAGTACAAGCACTTCCTTTAGCCCTTCAGTGGACCCCAGGGTAAGAGCCATGGTGACAGTAGTTTCTTGGTAACACTCAGCTCCTGAAGGCTGGTCACTTTTCCATTCATTATCAAGTGAGGATAGCTTCCTTTCAAGGGCTCCTCTCTGCACCAGTGCCCAAGACTAGTTAGCTTCTTAGTGGTCCACAGCCAGGTGACCCCAGACAGCTACAGAATGCCTGGCCCTGAAGTGGGGACTGTGCATGATCAAGAGAGAGAAACCATGGTGCTGCCTTTAAGGAGTGTATGATCTGTCTGCATTTCCTAGCATTACTGTAGAATACAATCTTTCGAACTACTCAATGGAAAAAGGATCCCATGATCCAATACTTTTCTTGGAAATTCACAACATATGAGAACATATGAAGGGACTGAAAAGTCTTGCAGTAACAAAAAGCATTTAACTTTATTTAACTTAGCTTTCCCCAACTATACTTGACCATAGAATCCCTCTTTAAAAAATAGTGCATGATGCTTTGCCGAAGATCTAGAGCTCATCAGGAGGGGCTCACTCAATTGTATAATGTGTCTTGTGATCCCTTCCTTAAGAAGAAGGGGGTGCTGGCCTGGCTTGGGGAGCCTCTGGATCTTTCTGGATCTCATGAGTCTCACCAGGCCAGGGCCTTACTGCAGCTTCCAAAGGCTTAGACCCTAGAGAATTCTGGACAGTTCCGTAGAATAGGAGAATCACCTGCAAAACCAAGTGTAAGTGAAAGCAGGAAGGAATTATGCAGGACGTAAGAAACAATTTCTTGACTGAAATGGGGAAGAAGTAACCAAAGATGGGGATAGGTAACAGAGATGCTGAAGCGGGTCTGTGGCAGAGACGGCTTGGGAATGTGGACGTGGCTCTGAGGGCAGGCACTGCGGAAAGAGGAGAGAAACCAATGAGAAGGGTGAGCGACTCTTTGAGGTTAATGTGTGTGAGGATCTCATATTGGTCAGTTAGTGTTTGTGGGAATTTATTTTTGATTGGGTTAATTCATTCACTCAATAAATATTGATCGAGTATCTATATATTGCTAAGCACTGTTCTAGAAGCTGGGGAGATAGCACCAAAACCATTATATGTATGCATAATTATAAATAAGTGTATGTAAATGTGTAAATTAAAAATGAGTTCTTTTTGTAGGTTTCAGTCAAAGGGAGAATGCTGTGTGGTTTAGACGTTTCCTTTCCTGAAAGTGCTTTAGAATGCCACAATGCTGAGATGTTTAAATGCCAACTAGCATAACGGCTGGCCGAGGGTTGTTCAGGGACATGGGGAAGTCTCAGTTTTCTCATCTCATCCTTTCTGTCATTTGGAAACTGTGATCCACCCTTGAGAAGGGAGAAAGAGAAGGGCATGCCCTGCTCACGAGCCCTACTGTGTGCTGAACTGTGTGGGTGTTTGACGGGCATTCCACTGGGGTCTGACTCTCTTTATAGATAGATATTCCCAAGAGAATTATGCAGGCCCTTGGGGGTGGGCACATGAGGAAGAAGGGTTCAAAATGTTTCTGGGATTTGTTTTAATCACGTATGGTAGGACATGCAGACATGAAAATGACCATCATGAAGAAAGACGTCACAGATCCCTTGAAACAGGAGGCATGCCCTGCAGGGCAGCCCCAGGGCCAGTCAGGAGGTAGCAGTGAGGGGAAAGCATGAGTGAGACTGTTTTTGTGGGAAGGAATGGACAAGGCAGGGTAGGCAGGGTAGCCAGGCTTAGGATTGGCTAGTTTGAATAATTCTGGCAGGCTCTGAAGCATAGGGACTGCCTCAGGTTGTCGGATAGCTGACCCTGGGATGATTAGGGTGAGGGGGGCGGGGAGGGGGCGGGATGGTGGCCTGTCAATGAGGAGGTGGTTGAGGGTGTGGGCTCTGATTGGTTGGTTTGAACAGGAAAGACACGCTTACAGGACAATTGTTTGCTAACTAGGAATTAGCAAGGCACCAGGTGCCAGAGTGTCAGAAATATAGAAAATAAGAAAATACCAGCCAGGCATGGTGGCTTACACCTGTAATTCCAGCACTTTGGGATACTAAGGCGGGAGGATCCCTTGAGGTCAGGAGTTCGAAACCAGCCTGGCCAACATGGCAAAACCCCATTGCTACCAAAAAATACAAAAATTTGCTGGGCATGGTGGCGCGCCTGTAGTTCCAGCTACTTGGTAGGCTGAGGCGCGGGAACCCCAGTGGTGGTGGTTGCATTTTGCTGAGATCGCAACACTGCACTCCAGCCTGAGCAACAGAATGAGACCCTGTCTCAAAAAAATATATATGGTCAATGCCAAGGGCCAGCCCAGGACTCGACTCGGCCTATGGGAGATCAGGAGGGAGCATTTCTGGGAATGATTGCACTCTGTCCTGCCTGCTCCTCTCATGTACCCTTCTGTTCTCTGCTCCCCAGGGTGAAGCAGTCAGAGCTGTTCGACAGGTGGAAGAGCCTCCAGATGTGCAAATGGGCGATGAACATCTCTGAGGCCAACCAGTTCAAGTATCTATGATTCGTCTGTCCTCCCTTCTCCTTGTATGGTTCTCCTCAATGCCACCTCTTCCGGTCTCTGTCATCCTGCAAAGCCCAGCTCTCAGTGGGCATATTCCCCAGAGCAGGCCCTGACTGGGCTTAGGAATCTGGGCAGTGGGGGCGGGGGGATCTGATTCAACATGCAGGCTGAGGCGGGCACCTTGCCAGGTGCTGTCCTCCACCTTCTCTCCCTCAGTCCTTGCAGCAGCCTTGCAAGGTCAGTGGTGTCATCTCCAGTCCACAGCTGAGTTCACGGAGGCTATTAGCAGGGAAGCATGTGCCGGCGGTCTTGGCAGGCCTGTGCGAAGGCGCATTACGCATCTTCTGTGGCCTCATGGTCCTCACCTCCCCTGTCCTGGGGCAGCTGCTCTGACCCAGTGGCTTCTCCTTCTTAGAGCACTTGAGTTCTTCCAGCCTACACGAGACATTTAAGCCCTGCTGCAGATTCTTTTATAAATGCTCTCTAACCAAAATGAGCAGATTATAAAGTCCCAGAGAGGTTAAGAGCTGTATCTTAAAGTTCTCCTGTGGGAGCTCAGCAAATAACAGATGTCCAAAAATTCTTTTTGATTAATGGTGAACTTTAGGGTCTTCTCCATCTCTAAACTTTTATGAGCTTATGGGATTATTTTAGTGTAGGTAGACCATATTTTATGGAGTTGATGTGATCTGGCCATTTGTGTCTATACTGGATTTTGGCACTCAGGTCCAAGTTTAAATGTACTGAGGAGCTCTGAGCATGACGGAGTCCTGCGCAAGAGATTGTGAAAAGCAAAGATGACTAAGTTTTTTGTATTTTCCTTATAAATAATTTGTTCTAATTTGCTGCAGCTCCAGACCAAGTCTAGAGGCAGAGTAGTAGTTTTAAGAGGCACATTTTCAGAAACGTGAATGTTTAAAGTGATAACATTTGAAGATCAGGTGCCAGAGACCTCTGGGAGACGACAGAAACCCAGCAAAGGCCTGACAGTAGCTTGCAGAGACCCACCTATTATAAGAGCAGAACATGAGCTTGAGCAAAGTGCTGGGAGAGTAGAGAATAGATCCATAATCTGTGCTGCAAATTGGCCCCTTAGAAACATTACTGTGCGGCCAGGCGTGATGCCTCCCAGAACTTTGGGAGGCCAAGGTGGGCAGATCACAAAGTTAGGAGTTCGAGACCACCCTGTCCAATACGGTGAAACCCTGTTTCTACTAAAAAATACAAAAATTAGCTGGGCATGGTGGCACATACCTGTAGTACCAGCTACTCAGGAGGCTGAGGCAGGAGAATCGCTTGAACCTGGGAGATGGAGGTTGCGGTGAGCTGAGGTGGTGCCACTGCACTCCAGCCTGGGTGACAGAGTGAGGCTCCATCTAAAAAAAAAAGAAACATTACCGTGCACACTGCATAGAGGTGTCCTGGGGGCAAGTGAGACCTGGCACACTGAGAGTATGGCCAATAAAACACTCAGCCCAGATCAAGTCAGTGAGAGACAAAAGCCTGCTGTCCAGGCTCAGGCGGAATAGAAGTCTCAGCCATGAGACTCACATATCTCAGGAAATGTGAAGCAACTGGGAAATAATGTGGCAACAGAAAAACAGGGATGAGTGTGGGAGCCTTTGGCAGGGACCAGACAGCACAGTGCTGGGGTGGAGCTCTGGGGATGAGGGGCGTGGAGCAGTTTCAGGTGTGAGAAAAGGCAGTGACATCAGGACTTGCCATGCTCTAAGTGAGCAAACCTTCGAGGCTGGTCAGTTGCCTCTCTTTGCTCTCATTTCAAGCTCATGGAACAAAGATGAGATGCTTCCTTCAGGCTGGCAGGAACCTGCAGGCAGGCATTAGCATTCCAATGACAGGAAAGAAAGCCTGTGACTGAGGTCTTCTCCCACCCAGCTGCCTACAAATAGGCACGCTGACATTTCCGGTTTGTATATCCGCTGGTCATGAGCTTGGTTAGTATGAGTCAGTCTCTCTCAATGGGAGTGCGCTTCAGTGGGCTGACAAGACTGAGCTTCTGGACTAGCAAAGCTAAAAGACCCAGGTGCTGGTTTGTAATGCTGATTCATGGCCCTGCCTTGCCAGGCCTCTGGCTTCCTCTCTGGGAAGCCTCAGGTACATTCTGAAACCCAGCTCTCCACAGGGAATTCTGCTCTCTGTGACTGGGAGCCAGATAGGCTTCCCAGTGAAGTCCCTACAAGAGATAAAATTAAAAAAAAAATTATAGGCCGGGTATGGTGGCTCACATCTGTAATCCTAGCACTTTGGGAGGCCAAGAGGCTGAGGCAGTGGATCACCTGAGGTCAGGAGTTCAAGACCAGCTTGGCCAACATGGAGAAACCCTGACTCTACAAAAAAAAAAATTACCTGGGCATGGTGGCACATGCCTGTAATCCCAGCTATTTGGGAGGCTGTGGCAGGAGAATTACTTGAACCTGGGAGGCAGAGATTGCAGTGAGCCGAGATCGCGCCATTGCATTCGAACCTGGGCAACAGAGTGAGACTCTGTCTTAAAAAAAAAAAAAAAAAAAAAAAAAAAAAGATAAAAATTTCCTGACTTTGGCAAACTGGAATCACAAATTACAGAGGGTTAGAGGTAGAAGAGCCAAGCCTGCATGAAGAAACTAGGGCCCGGAGAGAGAGGCCTTCCTGTAGCCTCACAGCTGGTGGGGACAGAGCAGACAAGAGAATCCAGGCCTGTTGACACCAGGAAAGGAACCCAAGTTTCCATGCTGGGCCTGACTGGGAGCTCTTCGGAAAGCTCCTCCTTACCCTCTGTTAGTGGCCGTGACTCGGGCTCAGTGGAAAAGTTCCGTCAGTGCAGACTCGGGCAGTGGGGTGGGGGCTTCATGGAGAGAAACCTGTCCTGGGACCTGAATGAGTGGTCAGGAGAGGCAGAAGGTGGGGCCTTGGGAGAGGCATTGAAAAGGGAGGGGACACCACAAGCAGAGAAGCAGGGCAGGGGCGAGTGAGGGAATGGGTGGGCAAGAGAGGCCTTAGCTCCATGCAGGGTGGGGGCGAGTGTGGGAATGAGTGGGCAGGAGAGGCTTCAGTTCCATGCAGGGAGGGGATGAGCGTGGGAATGGTAGAGTCGAGGTTTTAAGAGGTAATTTTCAGAAATGTCAATGTTTAAATTGATAACATTTGAAGATCAGTAGCCAGAGGCCTCTGGGAGACTACAGGAGGCCTCGGCTCCATGCAAGGAGGGTGTGAGCTTGGGAATGGGTGGCAGGAGAGGCTTCAGCTTCATGCAGGGTGGGGATGAACGTGGGGATGGGTGGGCAGGAGAGGCCTCAGCTCTGCCCCTCCGTTCTCTATGAGGCTGTTCTCTGCCCTGCATCAGGTCTTTCTTGCCTGTCTCCCTGCCCGGCAGGTCCACTCTGTCCAGGTGCTGCAATGCCCCTGCCTTTCTCTTCACCACCCAGAAGAACACTCCCCTGGGGACAAAGCTCAAGTATGAGGTGGACACCAGCGGCATCTACCACATCAACCAGGAGATCTTCCGAATGTTTCCCAAGGTGCTGCTTTGGGCAGGGGTGGTCTGGGTGGGACGAGGGAGCCGACCCAGCCGTAGCCCTCTGTGGTATGCCTGTGTGGTTTCGTACGACCCACTCACTGTCCTCTGGACTCAGTTGTCTTGGTCCTGGTTGAAGAGTTGTCTTAGGTGCTGTAGCCCACCCTCTGGGTTTCTTTGGGAGTTCTGGGAACCATGAAAGCCAACTGGCTATGATTTGAGTGACTTTTGGCAAGAAAGTGGCTAGAAAATTCTGGGTGTTGCCTTGCTTTCAGAGGATGTCCTGCAGATAAGAGAGATGAATGATGACACATTCGTCCCCCACCTGAGGTAGGCACAAGAACAAAAACACGTGCAGAGGTTGTGAGCACAAGAAAGCACAGCGCAGAGCTACATCTGCAAGATCAGCTCACTGGATGACCTTGGGCAGAGATTTTGTCTTTCAAAGCCTCAGTCTCCTTATCTGTGACACTGGGGTTTGGACTACGAATAGATTTGACTGGTTATAACAGAACATCTAAAATATCAGAGACTTAGTCAAGATAGATGTATTATATATTTTTTTCCTTTCACATAAAAGAATTCTGGAGGTAGGTTGTGCAGGGCTGGCACAGCGGCTCCCTGGTCATGGAGGACCCCAGAATGAGTGAGCCGCAGACCTGAATGGTTCAGAGCACTGACCCTGGCCACTGAGGACCGCAGGATGAGTGCGCTGCAGATGTGAATGGTTCAGATCACTGATGCTGAGCACTTGCAATCACCTGGGCTGACCGTTGGTGCAGACTCACCGCACTACTTTCAGAGAAGGGGCCCTGGAGCCTGGACTTCCAGCCAGTTCTGGCAATTACCCAGGTGTGGTGGTGTACGGACTCTGAAGAGGAGGAAGGTTGCATGGGTGTGTTCATAACCACATCCAGGAGAGCTCTGGGCCCAGGGCAGCACTTAGTGAATGCAGTTTATAGAAATTCTGAGTGGGGGCATGTGGAGGTCTTTTTGGATGAAATCTGAAGGCCTTGTCTGCCTTGCTTCTTGGCTGATTGCTAATGACACAAAGCCCAGACTTTCCTGCATTCTCTGACTGGTACCAGAGTGTATAGGCAAGACTCATACATTCTGAGGACGTGGAGGGGGGCTGAAGGTGAGAGGTGTCAAATGTGTTCTCACCCACTGTAGCCCTCGGAGGATGGTGTTGAACCACCTTTACAAGGAGGGTTTTACAAGGCCTGGAACATGAGGCTGGTGACAGCAGGTGGACTTGCATCTCACGTAGGCTCTGCGGCATAGGGACTGCTTCTGATTGTCCGATACCTGGCCCTGGGATGATTAGGGTGGTGATGGGAGGGGTGAGCGGGCGGGATGGTAGCCTGTCAATGAGGGTGTGGGCTCTGATTGGTTGGTTTTCACAGGAAAGGTGAGCTTGCAGGACAGTTGTTTGCTAACTAGGAATTAGCAAGGCACCAGGTGCCAGAGCATCAGGAATTAAGAAAATACCAGCTGGGCATGGTGGTAATGCCAGTGGGTGTAACACAGCTTAGTATGACATACAGGTCTAAGGAGAGCCAGGGTGTGGACCGCTGAGGCCCAGGGATAGACAGCAGGGCTCACCAAACTTTCTCCAGAGAGCGCCAGGCAGTAAGGGTTTTAGGATTTGCAGTTCATATTGTCTGTGTCAGTACTGCGCACCTCTATCATTCTAGCAGAAAAGCAGCCGCAGGCGTGAGTAAACAAATGAGAGCATCTGTTCCAATAGCACTTTCAATCTTATTAGATGCTGGAATTGGAATTTTACATAGTTTTCACGTATCACAAAATAGTTTCTTCTTTGGGTTGTTTCCAACCATTTAAGAATATAAAATCCATTCCTGGCTTGCAAGTTACACAAAAACAGACGGCAGGCCAGATGTGGCCCACGGGCTATGTGCAGCTCGCTCGTCCCTGAGTTAGAGCAGTGTGACGTAGAATAGCATTCCCTGAACTTCCCTAAATATGAGTGTCTGTTCGTGTTGGTAAAAAATTCAGCTTCCCAGCCTCCTATCTGCGAGTCTCTGATTCCGTGGCGCTGGGATGGAGCCCAGAAATTTATATTTTCAGAAAGTAGCCCAGGTAGTTCTTAACTTAAAGTTTAGGAAACACTCATATAGAACATAGTAAACTTTTGACGATTTTTCTGAAAATGACTGTTTCTTTCCCTTTCTCTGGTAAAAGTCTAATGGTGCCGTTTACTCAGCCCCTGGCTGTGAGATGCTCTTATTTTCCCTGTCTTGGCACACTGGGCCTGTCTGTCCAGGGAAAATGGACCATGAATAAGGACAGTCTCCCACAGAAGTCCCCCTTACATTTAGCCTTATTCCTGATGGTCCCAGGGAAGCATGATTCTCCACAAGGCCCCGCCTGGCTGCTGGTCCCACTGAAAGCTCAGGCTGCAGGCCTAGCCTGTCTCATGCAAGGCTGCCAGCTGCTGTGTGCTAGAAGGAAAGCTGCCCAGCAGGCCCTGGGCGTCAGAGATGGGGGTGACTTTTGCTGCCATCTAATAGTAACAAGACTCTCGACCCCTCTTCCCATCTGTAAAGTGGAAAACAGCTTTCCTCCCGCATTCTCCACAAGGCTGCCTCTCGGGGCCAGGAGCTAATAGAGGTGGGTATGCTTTCAGAGATGAGAGTTGCAGATTGAGGCAGGGGGTGGCTTGGCTCTGATAGCTGTGCCTGTGCCTCCCCCAGGACATGCCCTACTACCGGTCCCAGTTTAAGAAGTGTGCCGTGGTGGGCAACGGAGGCATCCTAAAGAACAGCCGCTGCGGGAGGGAGATCAACAGCGCCGACTTCGTCTTCCGGTAAAAGAGACCCTGGCTCTGCCCTTGCCAGTACCCCATGTCCCTCCTCCTCCATATTCTTCCCTGGGTGCCCTAATGCCACCCTTTAAGCAATTAATCCCCACTCCCCACCCCTGCAGACCCTTAGCTCTGGGGTATCCCTTCCTCTCTGCAGCCCCATCCCTTTGGGAAAGTTGTTGAACTGCCAGGTCCTCAGTTTCCACATTTGCACAATGGGAGATGTGTCAAGAGCAAAGGGCATCACAGATTTGAAGGCACCGAGGACTCGGGAGCTTGCAGCCATGTCAGGAGGTCCTCTGGGCGCTGTCTCCCTGGGTGCTACCCTTCCAGAAGCACTGGTTGGAACCAGGGCAGCCTTGTGGCAGACACCAATATTGGCTTCACCCTGACTTGAACTAAGCCAGAGACTGGTCCTTGTACTTTTTCCTTATGCTTCTTTAGCCTCCCTCTTATCTCTTTGTGGATCTTCATTTATTTCTTTAGCTTGGGTGAAGAAGGTGGGTTGAAAATAAGAGCTTAGGCAGGGCACAGGGGCTCACGCCTATAATCCCAGCACTTTGGGAGGCCGAGGCGGGTGGATCACCTGAGGTTGGGAGTTTGAGACCAGCCTGACCAACATGGTGAAACCCTGTCTCTACTAAAAACACAAAATTAGCTGGGCATGGTGGCATATGCTTGTAATCCCAGCTACTTGGGAGGCTGAGGCAGGAGAATTGCTTGAACCCAAGAGGCAGAGGTTGTGGTGAGCTGAGATCGGGCCATTGCACTCCAGCCTGGGCAACAACAGCAAAACTCTCTCTCTCTCTCAAAAAAAAAAAAAAGAAAAAAGAAAAAAGAGCTTAAAGCAAAGTGACTTGGGTTGAGTCTGCAATGGGGTTGCATGAAGCATGGATTCACTCACAATCATCTGGCCTCTCAGTTGGTGTCAGGTTGGGGAGGGTAGAGCAGGTTTGGTGTGACTTGAGGTCCTAAAATAAAGGCAGCTCCTGCATATTTTGGGTTCTTGGCTGTCCAACCCCAGACTCTGTCTCAAGAAGAAGGAAGCCTTGGACACTCTGCATCACCTGCTGTCACAGGCAGAGTGTGGGAGACACTCCTCTCTCTGTGATCTGGAGTCTGCCTGCGTGCTCCCTGTGGATGCCTAGTCAAGTCCAATACTGAAGGTTAAGCTTCCTCCAATGTGGAAATCTCTGGCCCTCACTGAATCCTTAGCCAGCCACATTCCTGCCAGGGGAGGCAGGGAAAGCCTCTTTCTTTTTTTTTTTTTTTTTTGAGATGGAGTTTCGCTCTTGTTGCCCAGGCTGGAGTGCAATGGTGCGATCTCGGCTCACTGCAACCGCTTCCTCCCAGGTTCAAGCGATTCTCAGCCTCTCAAGTAGCTGGGATTACAGACATGCGCCACCACACCAGCTAATTTTGTATCTTAGTAGAGACGGGGTTTTTCCATGTTGGTCAGGCCGGTCTTGAACTCCTGACTTCAGGTGATCCGCCCACCTCAGCCTCCCAAAATGTTGGGATTACAGGCGTGAGCCACTGTGTGGCCAGAAAGCCTTTCTTTCTTCTTTCTTTCTTTTCTTTTCTTTTCTTTCTTTTCTTTTCTTTCTTTCTTTCTTTCTTTCTTTCTTTCTTTCTTTCTTTCTTTCTTTCTTTCTTTTTCTTTCTTTCTTCTTTCTTTTTCTTTCTTTTTTCTTTTCTTTTCTTTTCTTTTTTTTTCTTTCTTCCTCACCTGTGTAAACAAAGAAAGCCTCTTTCAAGATAGTCTTTTGGGGAGAAGCCCAGGTCTCTGGGGTCTCCCTGAACTTCGATCCAGGCTCCAGCATTGCTAGGCACATGACCTCAGGAATGTCATCTCACTCTTCTGGGCCTTGGTTTCTTCATCCGCAAAATGGGGATAAGGATAGCAGCTCCCTCAGTTTTGGGATTCAATGACTTAACGATTGTATAGCTCTTAGTACCTCCGGCACTGGACACACCATTAGAGCCCAGTTAATGCCAGCCACTGCCCTTCCAGGCCCCGTTCCCTGTGCCTGAAATGCTCTCTCCTCAGCCCCTACATCCTGCTTTGCCAACTACCACTTGTCCCTCCAGGCTTAGCTCAAGAATCACCCACTCCTTCCCTGGCTGTCCCCACTTGCACCCTTTTCTGGGCTCCCATGCAACTTGGTGTCCACCTCTCATGTGGCCTTTAACACCCAGCCCTATAACCAGGGACCAGCTGGGTGGTCTCACTCTTGCAGATTGGAAACACACAGAGAACTTCTGTTTACAGTGACTGATGTAATTGGCACAACATAACTGCTTAGAAATTGAATCTTCAATGAAGGAATGAAGGAGTGAATGAAAAAATGGACTTACATGATTTTCAGGGCTAAGAAGTGGAGCGTATGGTGGTTATGTCCACAGGCTCTGAAGCTGGGCAGCCTGGTTTGAGTTAGAAAAAGCTGTGTTACTTTGCATAAGTTACCTAACCACTCTGCCTCTATTCCCTAAAATGAAAAATGAGGATGATAATAGTACCTGCCCCTTGGGGTCAGTATGAGGAATAAATGAATTAATATGTGTAAAATCTTTTAAACAATGTGGGACACATAATAAGTTTTATTATAAAAAATGATATTTTAAAATACTCTCATTTTACAGATGAAAAACAATTTTTTGGAGGGGAATGATATTCCTTGCCAGGATCATGGGGCTAGTTATAGTCAGAAATGGGAATACAGTTCTGGTCGTGCATTCTTTCTGCGGTATCACATCATTTCCCTAGCTCAATAATATGACGGTAAACTTCTCCCTCTGAGGGGCCAGTCTCTTGTCCCGCCACTTAAGATCTGTTAAGATCTGTGAGAGCATGCAGTTGTTTGAGCTAGTTTTGGAGATGCTGTGGGCCCTTCCATCCTCATCGTCATCATCGTCATAGCAGTGCAGCAGCAGCAAAGGCTCGCTAGGTGCCCGTGTGTGCACACCAAGATGCCCCGAGACTCCCTCCTGTTCTAGGCGTGTCCTTACTGGATGCTATTGTATTGGGAGCAAGACCTAGACTTGGAGTCAGACAGACCCATCCTCCACCCTGCCTTGACCACCTAATAGCAGCAAGTCCCTTGACCTCTCTGAATGGGTGGTTTCCCATTTGCAACACATGGAGCCTAATATCTGCCACTCGAGGTTACTGATGTCTCACATAATCCTATGAAAGTTCCTGGCATGTCACAGATGCTCAAAAAAATGGTAATTGACTGCAGACACCCCCCCTCCCCAATCTTTAAGGAGAATATAAAATCTGCCTTTCATAGTGGTCTGATAGACAGGAGTGTGGTTGGATCATAAAGCAGGTGACAGTCGTAGTCCTGTTGTAGAGGGTTCTTCTGCACATTTATTCCTTAAACCCATGGCTTCCCCTTAATGAAGGGCCACATTCTTCACAAGGCCCACCGTCCCTTACAGTCTGGCCCCTTCTTCCCTCTCTGCCCTCAGCTTGTACCACGCCCCACTTGCCTGTGCTCTAGTCACTGGGCTGCAGTCACTCCTGGTTGCTTCCTGTTCTCATCTACCACAGGACCTTTGCACAGGACTTGTGTCTGGAATGTTCATGAGTTCCACATTCACCTAGTTAACATCTGCTTATTTCAGCATTTATTATTCATTCATTCATTCATTATGTAGTATTTGATGTGAAGAATATTTGTACCACATAAGTATGAAGCAAAACAGTAAAATGAGTATTTGTAAACCAACCACTTGATTTAAGAAGTTGCATGTTTGTATCGAGGCTTTGTATCAACTGATGTGCTCCTCCCCATTCTACCTCTGTTTCCCCCCAAAGGTATTGCTACCCTGAATTTAGTAATCATTCTCTCACTGTTAAACATTGTTCTGTCCCATGTAGATGTACCCCTGAACAATGTATTGTTAAACCATGCTTGTTTGGGGCCGTATTCATTTCCTATAGCTGCTATAAAAAATTACCACCAAGTTAGTGGCTTAAAACAACACAGATTTTGTTATCTTACAGTCTTGGGGGTCAGACGTCTCACTGGACTAAAATCAAGATGTCTGCAGAACTGCATTCCCTTCTGGAGGCTCCCAGGGAGAATTCGTTTCCTTTTTCAGCTCCTAGAAGCTCCCAGCATTCCTTGGCTCATGGCAAAGCCCACAGTGGAGTATCTTTCAGTCTCTCTCTCTGACTCCAATTTTGTTGCCACGTATTTTCTTCTCTTTCCTTGGTTGTCACATCACCCTTATAAAGACCCTTGTGATGACATTGGACTCCCCCAGATAACTCAGGGCAATGGCTCCATCTCAAGAGCCTTAATTGCAGCTGCAGAGTCCCTTCTGCCATGTAAGGCTGCATAGTCACAGGCTCCAGGGATTAGGACATGGACATCTTTGGGGGCTGTTACTCTTCCTCCTATGGGGCTTTCTACAAATGGTGGCGACTTGCTTTTGCACACAATATGTGTTGCATTTCTAAGATATATCTTTGAACATATCCCATGTTTATTTAGCCCTTCTTCTGCCACAGAACTTGTGCTCACTTCCTCCTTCAGACCTCAGCTCAAGCATTGCTTCCTCGGGGAAGTCTTGACTCTCTAGAAAAGGAGATGCTCCCCTGCCATCTGTCCTCTGAGAGCCATAATCCCATCTTCCAGAGGACCAGGGACTACCCAAGCTTGTAACTAACTGCATTTTACGACTTGTGGTTTCTCTGCCCCATTTGTCTGGAACTTCAGCCAAGCCTGTTGGCTGTCCCAGTGCCTGCCATGGAGCAGAAGGACCACTGTCTTATCACCTGGCCACAGAGAACCCGCCTAGCTGGTTGCCGTTGCATCCCGCTGCCCACATGATCACCATCCCTTCCCTCGCCTTGTGCTTTCCCCAGCTTGACCTATTGAATGACCAACCACCTGTACTTGGGCTGCCTTTTCTCTTCTGCAGGTGCAACCTGCCCCCCATCTCAGAGAAGTACACCATGGACGTGGGGGTGAAGACGGATGTGGTCACTGTAAACCCCAGCATCATCACAGAGAGGTCAGTGGCCTCTTTCTAGAGTGGCACTATGCAAAATGGTAGCCAATAATCACCTGGGGCTACTGGGCACCGGAAGTGTGGTTAGTCCAGGCGGAGATGTGCTGGCTGTGAGTGTAAAACACACACTGGGGTTCAAAGACTTAATACGAAATACAGGATAATATACCTCATTAACTTTTTATATTAATTACATGTTGAAGTAGTGATATTTTCGAAATAGTGGGTTAAAGAAAATATAAAAACTTCAGCCATTTCTGCTGTTTCACATGTGCTTACTCGGACATTGGACATTCCCTGTGTGGCCTGCGTTATTTCTTTTGGATGGTGCTGGTCTATACTACCTTCATCTAGAGATGGGTGGGACAGCTTTCCAGGGTGTGACCAGGGCAGGCAGCTTTCTACCTGGCTGTGTCAAGGTGGTACTGGGGAGAAGCTCACACCGAGGTCTCAGCTCCCCTCCTGGATCCCCTGCTGGGGTTCATCTGGAAGGTTTTAGGGGAAGTATTAAAACCCTAGCCCTGGGTATAGTCACACCAACCAGATCAGAGGACATGTAAGAGGAGGGGACAGTGGGAGATGAGAGGAGGGGAGGCATTGAATTGGATCAGATGCCCAGGGAACAGCTATTTAAGGGGCAGAAAGAGACAGCAAAGTCACTGAGTGAAGGAGGGCTCAGAGAGGTGAGGGAGGCCCCAAGAGGGAAGGCTGCTTAATGTAAAGAAATGGGGCCAGGCGTGGTAGCTCATGCCTATAACCACAGCACTTTGGGAGGCGGAGGCTGAGGCCATAGTGTGGCTAGTGGCTGGGAGTTCGAGACCAACTTGGGACCAAGCTCCTGGTCTCTACAACATTCAAAATAATTTAAAAAAATAGCCAAGTGTTGTGGTGCACACCTGCAGTCTCAGCTACTCAGGAGGCTGAGGTGGGAGGATTGCTTGAGCCTGGGATTTTGAGGCTGCAGTGAGCTATGATTGCACCACTGCACTCTAGCCTGGATGACAGAGCAAGACCCTGTCTCTAAAAGCAACACCATGCTGGTGTGTGAGAGAGAAATGGAGGCTGCAGGGGAGGAAGCGTCAAAGCCAGGACAGGCAGCTGCATCTGGGGTTGGTCCCTGGGGATCTTGGGGATGACAGGTGAATGGCGTGAGGCCTCTAGAGCAAGCCTCCTCTCCCACAACCACTTCCCTGCTGAGCCTCCCTTGGGTCACCCTCATCCTTTTGGGTTCAGCATTACCCTGCCCGCTGCAACCACACCCTGGATATCTGTCCCTTTGGATCCTGACTGCCCTCTCCTGCACCCACTTACAAAAACTCAACTGCCCCTGAGAAAGGCCTCACCTTCATCTGCACAGGTGCGTGAGGTGTGAGGAGGCAGGCGGCCTTATGAGTCCCTCTGTCCTTCGCAAAGCCCCAGGGTGCACGGGTGGGGAAGCAAGGGGCCTGGGAGCACGAAGTGGGCACTCACCTCTCACTTGCGCCCTGCGCAGGTTCCACAAGCTGGAGAAGTGGCGGCGGCCGTTCTACCGCGTGCTGCAGGTGTACGAGAACGCGTCGGTGCTGCTGCCTGCCTTCTACAACACGCGCAACACCGACGTGTCCATCCGCGTCAAGTACGTGCTGGACGACTTCGAGTCCCCGCAGGCCGTCTACTACTTCCACCCGCAGTACCTGGTCAACGTGTCGCGCTACTGGCTCAGCCTGGGGGTGCGTGCCAAGCGCATCAGCACTGGCCTCATCCTGGCCACCGCAGCGCTGGAGCTCTGCGAGGAGGTGCACCTGTTCGGCTTCTGGGCCTTCCCCATGAACCCCTCGGGCCTCTACATCACCCACCACTACTACGACAACGTCAAGCCGCGCCCCGGCTTCCACGCCATGCCCTCCGAGATTTTCAACTTCCTGCACCTGCACAGCCGAGGCATCCTCCGCGTGCACACGGGCACTTGCAGCTGCTGTTGATGGTGGCCTGCCAGGCTGCCCGGCAAGCGGCGCGTCCTCTCCTGCTGTCCCTCCCGGTGGAATTCAGAGCCCCAAGCTGGGCAGTGTGGGGGCCTGGCGTTCAGGCTGTCACTTTCTCCGTAGTTCAGCTTTGTACTTGGATCCTGGGGTGGGGAGGCAGGGTTAGGTCCTGGGGCAGAGTCAGCTCTGAGCCTCCTGGCCTGGCCCCCAAGGGTGCCTCCACCCAGTGCCTCGACCTGCCTTGGCTAGCATGCTGCTGGGCCACACCCCAAGGTCAGGGGTCCGGGGGACTGCAAGTGAATCAAGCACATTTCCCCTAACTTTTGCCATCCGAGAGAGAGCACAAACTGCAGACCCCTGCTGCAGCGGAAGGAAGGCCCTACAGAGAATGGAATTGTGGGAGGAGACAGGACACTTCACAGGACACTTGAGCACAGTCGAGATTTTATTAACACTTTTGGTTCCTGAGTTTTATATTGAGGACAGCGATGAACTTCTATCTAAATCTCAGAGCTTAGAGGCCTCTTAAATCTTAGAGGCCAACCCAGTGACTAGACCTTCCAGTGAAGAAAGCATATCTCAAGATGTCCAGGGGCTTACCAGCTAAGCCATCCCACCCGATAGGTTCTTCCGTGACACTGAGAGACCTAATGCAAGGCCTGTGTCATGTCTTAGCTAAGACATCATCATCTGAGAAGCTCCACACCACCCTTTCAAACACATCCTTGGACACACACGCAGTCTTGGTGCCTCCAGGTTCAATCCTGCGTTAGCTCTTTTGATGAGAAGGAAATAAACCAGACCAGCCACTTGCACTATGGCTTCCAAGCCAATGTTATTGACTCAATAAGTGCTTAGCAATTGGCTTCCTCTTCCGTCTCCCTATTTTCAGCTCCATTTAAACCAGGAGTTATTTATAAAGACCTCTTCCTCTCATGTCTCTGAATCCTGCAGAATCCTGCTGTATCGTGTTCCTCAGTTGGAACTGTAGGCTCTGGGCTGGAAAGCACTGACATGGGAGGTGGTGAACTTAGCAGAGAGAAGCGAATTGTGACCTCCGACACCAGCATCACTGAGGCTTCTACTATGAACGCGGGACTTCCCACAGCAGACCCCAGGGCCTGGGCTTGGGGCAGTCAGCTGGGCTTAGGCAGAGAGGGGTTCACATGTCACTTCTCATCTGACATTAATTCCCTTTGCTTCTCCCTGTGGTGTTTCCACCATAAATGGGACTGTGTCTAAGAGACACTGTTGGTGAACTGCCTTAGAACTTAGCTTTGTGGAATCATAGGATGTTAGTGCTGGGAGGAGGACTTCAGCCCACCTGCCTGGCAATCTGCCTCCCTCCCTCCTTCCCTTTCTCCCCCACTTCCTTCCATCTTTCTTCCTTCCCTTAAACATTTCTGGAAAGCCTATTCTGCTTTGGTCTGTGGTTGGACCTAGGAAGACATGAGGATAAACAAAGGCATTATCTGTGTCTTCTGGGGGTACAGGGCCAAGAGATACGTGCTGGGTGCTCTGGGAGGGTGAGGAGCTGTGAGGATATAGCAGGGAGTGGGACCTGCCATCCAATCTCCTCATTTGACAGGCTCCCAGGCCAGGCCAGTCAGGGACAGAGGAGAGCACAGGCTTTATCCCAGGCCTCCGGGCTCCTGATCCAGGCCTCTGTTCTTGGCCAAACCTTTTTGTCTTGATTGTGCTTCCTGTGGGTGGGTTGTTGTGGAGCCTGTGCCTCGTACACAACACTGTTCTCAATGCTGACTCTCACCTGCAGTTTGAGCTCTGGTCCTGGTTGGGGAAACCTCAGGCAGCTCCAAGCCTCAGTCTGCTGGTCAGGAATGTGGGGGAGTAGCCAAGGGGATGAAATGAGCCTAAACGCCCGCTAAACCAGGAAGAACTGCAAAAGGCAGTGGATGCTTATTACTTTCTTGAGCTCTGCCTATTTCTCCTAGGGAAGGAACTTCTGGGAAAGATTCCAGTTAACTGAGACTTCTAGCCACTGCGTGGTTAATTGAACCCAGTTCTTGAAACCGTGGAATGTAAAAGCTGGAAGGTTCTTAAAGACCATTTTGTCCCACTTAAGGAAACAGGCCCAGAGCAGAGACGTGACCTGGGTCAAGTCCTGCCTGAGGCTCTGCTGAGTGCCTGCTATGGACAGAGGCCTCTACTGGCAGCCCTGTGGTACTGCTTATGTTCCACATGGGCAGTGTTTGGGGGAGGCGCCTTGGTGACACAGGCTTTAGGGTTCCCACAGCCGAGGGTGTTCCAGGCTGGAATCTGCCCCAGCCAGGACCCCCGTAGGAGCTGGGGATTGGAGCATCGGTGTCCAGCCCACAGAGGAGTTGGGACACCTGGCTGCTGGCCATGTTCCTGCCTGTGGGTCTTAAGGCCAGCCCTTCCTCTCCCTCAATGTCTCAGTTTCCTCATCTCTACAACTAGAAGCTTTGTAAAAATCTTTAGGGTCTGTACAATCTCCTTATTTTGAGGGGACTTTCATGATGAATGGATCTAAGCCATAAGTAATATTTCTTATTATAATAGCTAGCATTTACCATGCTCTCATTCTGTGCCAGGCCTTACGTTAAGCACTTTCCCTATATTATCGCTTGTCGTCATCACGAGACCCCCTTGGGTAAGGAGCCTCCCATTGTACAGATGAGTAGACTGAGGCTCAGAGCAATTCAGGGACTTGCCCTTGGTCAGGCTTCTAATGGAGAGAACTGCACCCAGATCTGTAGAGCCCCTAAGTCTGTGCTCCGAACCTCTATCTTAGCTTCCCAGGCAGACACCAGAAAAAGAGGGATCCTGACCAAGATGCCCCTGCAGGAACGTATGGGACCCAGCTCCAGGGACAAATGCTCTGGGGGGCTGTCATCGTCAGGGATGTGTCGGTGCTTGTAGGTGCCTCTCCCTAACCCTGCCCCCTGGAGCAGTAGTGACTTACCCACGGTGGCATTGGAGGGGGACTGAGGCCATCTTCACATTTTTAAGGTGAGGAGAGATGCCCAGCAACAGCACATGTTAAGTGACAACACAAATGACGTGCCCAGGGCTACATGGCCGGTGTGTGGCTCAACTGGGACTCACCAGTCTCCTGACTTTCAGGCTACAGTCTTTCCCCTGCAGCCAGTGTTTATGAGAAAAACGTCTTTTCAAAGGCTCAGAGAGACCTGCTGTTGACTCTGGAAGCCCTCTGCCATGTTCCTCCACTGTCACCACCCCACCATGCAGTGCAGACTACCCATTAAATTATTATTTAAGGGAAATCGATTCCCTGTAAACAAAACAACCGTCATGTCTTTGTGCTAAACCCACGGCTGCAGGCTTGAAAGGCAGCAAAAACAAGTAAATGACTCAGTGCTTAGCCAAGCACAGAGAAAGGTGGCTCAAGGTCAGCGGTAGCCTCTGAGACCGTTTCAGCAATGCTGCTGCGGCAGCTCTGCCCACTAATCACCTGGTGCCCAGAGACAGCATGTGCTCATCGCCCTTGAGTTTGCTGAGAGGGGGAGGAAGCAGAGCAGCGCCTGGGAACAACTGAGGCAGAGTAGACTGCTGGCTTCACATGGTCATTCACCAATTCAGTGAGTGAACTGGTGAATAAATTGTATTTATTGAGTGCTCATGTTGTGCCAGGCATGGTGCTAGGTGCTGGGGAACTAGTGATGAACAAAACGTAGTCTCTGCCCTCTAGGAGTTTGTGCTCTGGTGTATGTGTGTGTGCAAATGGTAAATGAAGAATCCCACAAACATACATGGGAGCTGGTTGTGCTGAACACTGTCGAATCCAGGCTCAGGGACAGTTATCTGGGAAAGGAGGAGGAGGAGATGACCAGAGTTGATTCTGAATTCTGAAGGTTGCCAGTGTAAAACGTGAAACCAGCAAAGCAGTGTATACTTCTCAGATATCACCCTTGACATCCGTGTAACATTTGACAAGGTTGGCCTCTCTGGTCTTTTTGTTTGTTTGAGATAGAGTCTCACTTTGTCACCCAGGCTGGAGTGCAGTAATGTAAACATGGCTCACTGTAGCCTTGACACCTGAGCTCAAGTGATCCTCCCACCTCAGCCTCCCAAGTAGCTAGGACCACATACACGTGCCATTACTCCCAGATAATTAAAAAAAAAAATTTTTTTTTGTTGTAGAAATGGGATTTTGCTCTGTTGACCAGGCTAGTCTCCAACTTCTGGGCTCAAGCAATCCTCCTGCCTTGGCCTCTCAAAGTGCTGGGATTACAGGTGTGAGCCACTGTGCCCAGTCTCTCTGGTCTTTCTAAAGTCCTCTCCTCTTCTGTTTTCTAAGTATTGTTCCCTGACTTTCCTCCTGTTTCTCTGAATGCTTCCTCTCAGGTTCCTTTGTTGATTCATCTTCCGTGAAGCTTCTTCAGGGTTCTCTTCTCTTCCTAGAAGCGTTCCTGCAGAAATCTTATCTATTCACAGCCTTAAGTATCTCTTGCCCTGGCATCTTAACCCCTCTACCTGCATTCTCCCTAGGAACATTGCAAGCATGCTCACTGCTGCCTCCTGAATGTCTGTGTCTGCACCGCATCTCAAACCTCAACATGTCCTCGACTGGTATAGTTAGAAGAACAATCTGAACTCAGAGTCTCCTCCCGCTTCTTCGTAGCTGTGTGGAGCTCCTGAAGCCCCTGGAGGCTCTGGACTCATCATCTGAGATGAGGACAGGCCACCAGCCTCAACAGCTGTTGCAAAGCTAAGTGAAATAGTGTTGCATGATGCCTAGCACAGTGCACTGCACAAACTAGACACTGGCAAGCACAGGCTGCCTCAGCACAAAACTTGGATCACCCTTGCCTCTTCCTTCTCCTTTATTCTTTATGTCTATTTGTTCATCATATCTTGTTAATTCCACTCATAAACATCCCTTTAATTCATTCCCTGCATCCCCTCTGTCACTGCCCTAACCCGGACCCTTCTGACTGATCTTTCTGCTTTCAGAGAATTACCTTCCAAAAATACCTTTTGTGGGGCCCTTTGCCTCCCTGTACCATAAACTTCAGGTTCTTTACCAAATCTTGCAGGCAATGTCCCAAGCTGGCTTACGCCTCTTCCCAGAGATCCTTCTGCCACTTCCCTGCCCCACCCCATACTAATCCAGGTGCCTCTGCACACGCTGTTCAAATGCCTGGAATGGCCCTCACACTCCTGAGTTCCTCTCTCCCTCCTTTTATCTCACTACTTTTGCAGAAGTCAGGTAATGGCCCCCTGCATCCTCCCCTTTAGAGACCTGGGCTGCTGCAACCGTCACCGACTCCATTAGGACATCCTCCCAGCACACAGCATAAGGGCCCCTGTGTCTTTGATAGAAGGTCTGTTTTCTCCCCAAGGGAAGACACGATATCTAAGCTCATTTTGTACTGCCAGCAGTGGCAGAAAACCCCATGCTGTGGCCACTCAACATGTTTTTATGACAGTAATGAGGTCTCTGGGTCCTGGTGGGCTCCAGCAGTTCAGGAGACCCTGCTAATAAACTGAGGAACACCTTCAGCTGAGGAGAGTCCTCTATTGATTTTTCTACCTAGCACATTCCAGGAAGGCAAAGACTCTTCCTGCCTGTCCAGGGGAGCTCAGGGCTCAGGAGGCTGAAATGTGTGTCTAGTAGGGGCTTATTGGCTCGGCTAGCCTCCTTTTGTTTTCCCTCATTATAATCTTGCTCATCTGCTTTTTGCTGGCTAACCAATCCTTTTTCCTCTAGTTTAAATGAAAGAATGGAAAGACAGTTTCTGTGTTTCTTCTTCTCCACTTCTTCCCTGCCTCAAAGCCACACGAACATGTCAGGATCTTACATTGCTGTGGCTGAGGCGCAGCCCGGGAAGCAGTGTGCAAGGGATTTATCAATGGTGTTTCAAAAGCTAGAGGAACATACCGAATGCTTTGGCTGGGAAACAGGTGAGCTGAGTTTTGCAGGATGTCTGCTCCGGATGCCCAGGGGGAGGCCAGGAGCAGAGGTTGTTTCCTGGGGGAGAAAAGGTGCTGCTGCTCTGAGCTCAACACACGCCCTGACCTAGTCTCCTACCTGTAACCAGGGCATCCTCTGGGAAGAGGCTAACTGTGGATCAGGGGTCAAGTGAGGCCAGGTGAGGGGTGCATCAGTGGCCAGGGTGTGCCTTGTGCTATTCTTTAGAGGTCTAGTCAAACAAGGCCAATCTGTGGAGGTTGATTACATCCTACAGGGCATCCTAATGAACCCATGTGATCTTCAAAGGGTAGACCGGATAGATCTACAGTCTCCTCTCTGAAGGTCACACAGGTTTATTAGGATGCCCTGTAGGATGGCCTTCTGATGACCTGCATCAGAATCACCTGGGTGCTTGTTAAAACTATGGACTGAGAACCCGGAGGAGAGGTGGTGCCTGGGAATCAGCATGTGTGAGACCCCTATCTGTTCCCTGAGCATACAACTGCTTGTGGTTCAGAAGTTCCCACCAGTTGAGTGGCCATGTATGGCTTGAAAATCAGACTGGAGCCTTGAGTAGGAAAAGAATGAAAAGAAGAATATGGCATACAACCCAACTTCTGCCTTTCCTATACACACAAATATAATATATAACCCGTTATAAACCTAGCAACAAAACTCAAGTGCTCAGGTAGCTGTAAGATTTACAAAATTGGTTTTGCTTTAACACAAAGATTTCTTTTTCATTTGTAATTATAGTAAAATACACATAACATGAAATTTACCATCTTGACCATTTTTAAGTGTACAGTTCAGTAATGATAAGCACATTCCATTGTTGTATATTCTGTCTCTGGAACATTGCTCATCTTGCAAAACAAAACCTCCAAACCCATTAAATGGCAAGTCTTCACTTCCCCCTTCCCCAGGCCCTAGCAACTGCCATTCTACTTTCTCTACGCATTCTACTGCTCTAGGTCCCTCAGATAAGTAGAATAGTATGTTTGTCTTTTTGATGACTGGCTTATTTCACGTAGCATAGTATAGCAATGACTTCTTAAGAGTAAAGAATCACGTAGATACAAGCAGCTCTCAAATGACAGTAACTATTTTGGGTGTCCCTAGAGCAGAAATTTTTGTTTTTGTTTTTGTTTCTCCCTTAGGCAGTTGTCCTGGGCTGGTGGTCGGCCCCTGGCTTCCCGAGACCTTGGCTCCTTTGCTGAGAGGGAGTGCAGACCCTGCCTTGCTCTGCCACCTGGTCTCCACTGTCCCGGCCAGCATGTCCCGAGAGACGAGAGCCTTGCTGATCTTTTAGGAGTCTTTAGATTTTTCCCCTGCCCTGTCTATTCTGAGAACATTTTTTTTTTATTTCCAAGGAAAAAGAAAAGAAAAGAAAAGAAAAGAAAACACATACACTTCCATGACTTAGATGTTGATCACAAAAGCCAGAAACCAGTGACTCTTTCTTCAGTTGGGAAATGGTTCCCTTGGCAATAAATCTCTCATTTCCTTCAACTAAATGATCACTCAGCTTTGGGGTAAAAGTTCTGTTTTCTCTGGAATTGCCATTCGCAACCTTGTGTGCACATAGGAATCACCTGGAAGTCTTTATAAAATAATCCCCAAGCCACGTCCTCACCTTCCCGGAATCTGACTCAGCAGGCCTGGGGTTAGGGCCTGGCATCCTTATTTTCTAAGATGTCACTAAGTGGGTCTCTCTCATGTGGTTGGGAATCATTACCCTAAGGCAGGCGATTTATGCCTTGGTGCACATTGTAGTCCCCTGACGCGCTTTAAGAAATACTCATGGGACTCCACCCCTTGACATTCTGAGTCAGGTGGTCTGAGATATGACCTGAGTATTAGGGTTCCACAAATTCTCCAGATGTTTCTAATATGCAGCCAGCCTTAAGAACCAGTATTCTAGGTCAGCAGTTCTCAAATTGGAGCTCATTGATTATGGGCCCTACCCCAGAGTCTCATTTGATGAGGCCAGGATGGAGCCTCTCTAACAAGTTCCCAGGTGATGCTGATGCCGGTCCAGGGACTGCGCTTGGAGGCTCATGGCTCTAGATGATCCTTTAACTAGACTGGCCGTGTTCTGCTGCCCTGTTCTTTTTCCTGGTTGGGGGTTGGTGGACCCTTCCTTCTCCCAGTCTGATTCAAGCCTGAGACTTCTTAAAGGTACCACTTTTTCTTTTTATGAACATTTTAACATTTAGATAAATATGATGAAATATTTTTAAAGCAAAGTAACATAGATTTCTTCTCCCAGGGCTAGGAGCCTCAGAGTCTGCCTGAATTAAGAATTTATCTGTGCCTAAGATTAGGATGCATTTTGTGATCTGAGCCAGGGGGTTGGTGGGGGTGGTATAATGGGTTCAGCCTGTGCCTGGTTGAGAGTCACCTTGTGACTGGTGCTGGGTAGGATGTGAGTGCCACGCTTGGCCCTCTAGCATGGGGAGGACCTGTCTTGCCCACCTGTATGAAAACCTGGCTTTCTGATGCAGGCCCATCCCTCTGCCCACCTCCACATCTGTGCACAAACATGGAAGGTGGCAGTGAGGAAACACACCACAGCACCGGGACTGCCGTGGGCTCAGGGGCTAGGGTTCACGTCTCACTTCTTTCTGCATTTCCTTTTCTATCATGCTTTGGAACAGGCTTGAGCTGAAACCGGAGAGTGAGTACCTGGTTTCTGCCTCAATCTATTGTCCCTCCTCCAAAGATGCCACCAGCCATGGGGGCAACTTCAACCCCCCTTACAGCTCAGAGTTCCACACTCAGCCACAAAGTTGACAAGAACTTCTGAAGATCTCCAAGATTTATTAAAGGTGGAAACGGTTACTGATTTACTGAAGCAGGGTGAAAAACGCAGCTCACTTCCTAGGATTGAACCCAAAAAATTCACTTAATTGAGCCCCCAGGTAACCGAGGACTCAATTGAAGGAAAATAATTTTGAGCCCCTGAAATAGATGCTATAAAGCTGTGTATCAAAGGCCAACCATTTTGCTAACATATCTCGTGGCATTCACTTTGATTTTAAATTCAGCTCTAGTGAACTTGGTTGGTTTCTAGTAACAAAGGAAACTAAGAGAGTGAGGACAGGTGCTAGATAAAGCAAGAAGTGGCAGCTAATAGCCTACATTGTGGTGGCATTAAGAAGACCAAAACTAGTTTACTTGTTCAACGACAGCTTGTCTTTTTTAAAAAAAACTATATTAAGGATAAGAAAATATGGCCGGGCATGGTGGCTCACATCTGTAATCCCAGCATTTTGGGAGGCTAAGGTGGGAGATCGCTTGAGCTCAGGAGCTGACAACAGCCTGGGCAACATGGTGAAACGCTGTCTCAACAAAGAATACAAAAGCATGCCTGTAGTCAGACCCAGCTACTCAAGAGGCTGTGGTGGGAGACTGGCTTGAGCCCAGGAGGCAGAGATTGCAGTGAGCTGAGATCACGCCGCTGCACTCCAGCCTGGGTGACAGAGCCAGATCCTGTCTCAAAATAATAATTAAAAAAGACCAAAACTAAATACATATCTTAGAAACCATCAAGTAGCCTGAAGTCACTGGTCGTTTAGTGGGGAGGAGAGGGAGAATATGTTGTAATAATCCCAAGAGCCACATGGTTGCTCGATTCACCCTGTGACATCGGGGACATGCAGAGGCACAAAAACGTTCTAACAGTGTTCAATACATTGCCTAAGAAGGTAGGGAGGCATTTTATCCACTTTAGAATTATTTCCATCCCCAAACACTTAAAATGCATTCACAAAAGTCTTGGTGCTTCGAAGACAAACTCTCAGTGACCTTGAAGCTCACGTAAATGAAATAGTTCATGATCTGATGATGCAGGGTGGGTGAGATGGGTAAACTCACTCTTTAGAACTTAACGTTTTCCCCCTGACATTGAAGACTCTCCTGCTACCTCTCTCCTAAGAAAAAAGGACAGTGGCAAGAGGGGAGACAAGTCCCTTCCACCTTCCCACCTCCAAGGGACTTTGCAGCCTGGGTGACGGTGTGGCTGGTCATCCTCTTTCTGCACCTCTGATTCTGTGTGTGTTGTCCTTATTGTGTGGGGCGGGAAGGTCAGCTAGGGCTGTGCTGGCTCTTCAGTGACTCCGGCCTGGGTGCTTTTTGGTGAATTTAAGAATATGACCATTTTTTGGGCGGAAATGGATACTTCTACTCTCTGCACACTTTCACCATCCATTTTCTTGCTGGACTTTGCTGCACTCCTGTGAGGAGGACAGGGCAGAGAGTAGCAGCCGTCCTTGCTGAGGCCCGGAAAGATAGCGTGATATGCTCAGGGCACCTGTGGTGGGTGGCGGACATCTCCCGTCGGAGGGAACCCGTGGGCACTTTTTTCTCCCCTGTGAAGTTGTTAGGCTGATTTGGAGTCTGCTCCAGGCCTGGGCTTCACCCTGGCCTCATGTCCTGCCCAGTGCCTGTGTGGAGGGGCCTGTTCCGTATTTATTCCTCTTTGGGGGCCAAGCTCAGGGCACCCAGAACCAGCAGCCTTGGGTGGCTGAACCTAGTGGGACAGAAGAGAGGCAGTTGTATCTGGCAGAGTCACCCAAGGCCACAGGTCTGAGCAAAGCAAGAGAGTGGGCGAATTGGGGGCAGGGTCCATCGTGCTGGCCCCCTGCTGCTCCGACTGTGTGGGAGGCATCTGGGGGGCTCCTAAGTGGCAGCTCCTGCCAGCCCCTCCCTGGGCTCCTGAGCCTGTTCTCCTGAACTCACTTCCAGTGGGATGTCGGGCCCTCACTGAGGCTGGCTTCTGGGCAAGTCCCTCTGCTCAAGGTCACTTTGTAGGGTAGCTGGTCCCCCAGGGGCTGCCACACTCTGCACAGTTTAGAGATGTGGCAGGGCTTGGTGGCCTATAGCTTCCCTTTCTGGACCCAACTAGCCTCCCATCAGAGAGCCAGAACTCTTCTTCAATACAGTATTGTTTGAATTTTGAAATATATGCGTATGTCTAGTATTTTCTTAGAAATTAACACTTCATCTCAGTAGGCATACAATGGATCGTTCAGTGGTACAGTTTGGAGTCAATACCCTGCCACCTCCCTTCCCAGATAAAGCCAGGACAGACACCGGAGTCAGCAGGGGAGCTGTGGAAACAGGTGCCCATGGCTGGAGCCAGGTGCCTGTGGCTGCACCTGGGTGTGGCTTCAGCCCAGGCTTGGTGTCAGTTTCCTGGCAGCCCTGCCCAGGAGCCCACATGAAGGCAGGCTGGGTCTTTCCCTGAGGGGCTGGTACATCGGCTCATTTCAGAGTAGCCTCCTGCGGGTGAAGAAAAAGCGGCCACGTGGCATCCCTCTGTTCCTCGGCCCCTTCCCTCCCTTGCTTTTCTCTCAAAGAGCCGAGTCACACTGCACTGCCCTCCATGGAGCCTTTCCTGATGGAGAAGAGAAGGGAGGCCGAGATGTCCTTTGCTGGGGTGTGGAGAAACACCATCTATATGAAAAGCCCCTTGCTTGCTCTGCTGATTTTCTCCCTCCCCTGGCCCTGGAGAGAAAGGCTGTGCCATTCAAAGACAGTGTAGGGACACGGGGCTGCAGGCCTGGTGTTATTTTTATGCAAATGTTGTTCTGGGAGCAGCGGTTCATACAAACTCCTGCAGCATAATTCTAGCTTGTGTGTGGCTGTCCTTTAGTGGTTCTGAAGTGACGGCTGTGATGCTACGCCTAAAAACATAATCAGGGTACTTTGTATCTGCCACTGTGTTTGAAAGGCCCTCAGTTTCTACCTAATAAAACCAGTCAAATGGTTCATCTAGCAAAGACTCTTTGGCTATAGCTCTGTGTGTGTGTGTGTGTGTGTGCGCGCGCGCATTTCTGGGGATTGGGCTGCAGGGGGCTGACAGCAGCACAGCCCACTGTGGGGAACTGCCAGGTATTGTGAAAAGCCCAAGGCCACCCTGGGCACACCTTTGGGCAGTGTCGGTGGCACCCGAGAATCAGGAGACCTGTAGGTGGCTGGCAGGAGTAGCCATCTGAACCAGGGAATAGGTGGGCTCACCAGAGGGGCTCAGAGCCCAGATTAAGATCCAGCTGAGTGGCATGCTGAATTGACAGTGTATAAAGGTGTACAATGACATGGAGAGAGGACTCTGGAGCTTCAGCAGGAGGAGGGAGGGCCTCTGAGGGCTGGAGCTGCCTGGGGCAGGTGGGTTTGAGATGCACTCATTACTGGAAGCAGACAATCCCATGGCTATGCAGACTTGCTTTTCTTAAAGCAAAGTGGCTCTGTCAGGGTCAAAGTCACACTGAGGGCATCTGAGCACTAATTACCCATTTGTAAAGAAAAAAAAACTTCATTCAATGTCAATCTCCTTGAGTGTATTTAAGACAGAAGTATATCAAAAGTTTTTTGCATTTATTCGCAAAATGCCTGGCTTGAGCCTGTTTGCCCCATGAGATGTAGTTAACATTGCTTGGAGTCCCCAACTCTGCATCTTGGAAAAGCCCAAAGGCTTCCCCATGATTTCTGCAAACTTCCAGGGGCTGGTGTTTCCATGATCCCACTGCCTTCAGACTCTTGCTTTTAGGCATGTTTCTATATTGTATTTGTTGACCATCCAGATATTAGATGCAACCCTTTCCTTGATATCTGTGATTGCATAGTGTGCCCTAGAGTGTAATGGGAAGCAGTGGGAAAGGGATTGAGGCCACTTCAAATATCCTGAAAAGGAGACGGCCCAGCTGCTGGCTAAGTTTCTGGTGTGGACACTCCTCGTGACCTTGGCCTTAGCCTACCTCTCTGGCCTCTCTCTTCTACCTCTTCCCTCTTGGCTTTCCTTTTCTCACCTCTCCATCTCCCCATTTCTCTTCGGAGCTGTTGAATCATTCTCTGTTTGCTTGGTCTCCTGCTGAGCCTGGGTCTCTGCCTACCTTCCACGTTCCAAAGATATTTTCTCAAAGAGGATCATTTCCTCTCTAATATGAATTTTGGTGACAGCTGTAAGATGTTTAAATGCTTCATTATGACAATTGTAAAATGTCAGAGACTTAAGTAAACAATGATGTAACGTAAGGATACTATTGGAGGGTCATCCCTAAGACCTGCGCATTGCCTTTTTTTTTTTTTTTTGAGATAAGGTCTTGCTCTGATATTGAGTCTGGAGTGCAGTGGCACAATCTTGGCTCGCTGCAACCTCTGCCTCCTGGTTTCCGGTGATCCTCCCACCTCAGCTTCCTGAGTAGCTGAGACCACGGGTGTGCTAATACCCAGCTAATTTTTCTATTTTTATTAGAGATGAGATTTTGCCAGGTTGCCCAGGCTGGTCTCAAACTCCTGGGCTCAAGTGATTCTCCCACCTTGGCCTCCAAAAGTGCTGGGATTATAGGTGTGAGCCACTATGCCTGGCCTATCTTCTGTATATCATAGTAAGAAAAAGAGCTGACAAACAGAGAATGGAATTTCAATAAATATTCTTGAATGAATGAATGTATGAACAAGCTGAAGATTAAAGATGATTATAGTTTACTTAATAAATATTTATCAAATGCATATTATTTGTTACTTCATTCATCATTCAACAAATATTTTTTGAACCCCTGCTTTAGGCCAAGCTACTTGTGTATTTGAGAACACAAGAGTGTGCAAATGCGCATTCAGTCACTGCATTCATGGAACATAGTGTCTGGCCAGAGAAATACAGGTAATAAACAACCTCACTGCTAAATGTTTCATTATAAACCATACTACAAAGGAACATGCAAGTGCTATGAGAGGCTCAGACAGGTAGCTCCGAAATGAGATTGAGCACCAAAGCGGGCTCCCCAGGAGAGGCAGGTTTACCTAGGTGGAGTTGTGGAGGATACAGTTCCAGGTGGGAGAGAGCTTGGGACCCTCACGGAAGGCCAGCATGCTCCTTCCCGGAAAAGGAGGGGGACATGGTGGGAGATAAAGTTGGAGAGCTGGACAGAGGTGAGACCCTGTGGGGAAAGGGGGCCATAACTGACATTGATTTCGATTCTAAGAGAATCAGCTAGTCCCTGAAGGATTATAAGGAGGAAGAGGACATGATCAGATTGACCCCAAGAAAGCTCCCCACTGGCTGCAGTGTGAGGAGTGAAACTGCTGGGGTCCAGAGTGCTTGAAGGGAGGCCATTTAGGAGGCTGCTGGTGGTGGTGAGGACCAGGGTGATGGGTGATGTGGGATGGAGTGAAGGGGACAGGCCTGAGAGCTCCCGAGTTCAGTGACATGATGGGGTTGGGGGAGGATGACACTTCTCAGCAGGAGCACAGAAGTCTAAGACATCAGCTCCACTGGAGAATGGGATTGCTTGCTGGAGGAGAGAGACCAGCAAGTGTAACCAATGAGAGTTTCAAACAAGGCACCAAGCTGCGATGATGTTGCTGTGTAAAGGAGGCCCTAGACCACGTACAGAGCTTTCAGACAAATCAGCTGAAAACCAGTTAAACTCTTCTTGGGCCCTTCTCGAAGATTAAAGATATAAAAAAGATGACAGAGAGCTGATAGAATCATTGATTTTTTAATTATATATATATATTTTTTGGGACAGGGTCTTGCTCTGTCACCCGGGCTGAAGTGCTGTGGCACCATCATGGCTTACAGCAGCCTTGACCTCCCAGTCTCAAGAGAGTCTCCCATCTCAGCCTCCTGAGTAGTTTGGCTAATTTTAAAAAATTTTTTTGTAAAGATAGAGTCTCACTATGTTTCCCAGGTCGGTCTTGAACTCCTGGGCTCAAGTGATCCTTTTTCCTCAGCCTCCCAAAGTGCTGGGATTACAGGTGTAAGCCCCTGCACCTGACCCTCACTGATTTTTAAAAAGGATTTCATGGAGAAAACTGGGCTAGGAACCCCATCTCCAAGGTAGAGGGTTGGGGCTCAGTGCTTCCTCCTGACTCCAGGCTTAACAAGAAGGGCTCTCACAGGTCTACCCAGAGAGTTTGCCGTGGATTCCCCTAGTTGGGTCCCAGAGCACTGGAGCTGGAGCCCAACTCTGGGCTAAGAAGCTGCAGGGTCCCAGAGCAGCAGAGCTGGGCTGATGGAGGGTCAAAGCAGGATCTGTCCTGGTGGCGGGAATGTGTGCTCAAAAGGGCAGCCAGAGGTCTTGAGAAAGGATAAGAGACCTTGGCAGTGGGAGGCTGTGGGGTGTAGTTCCGGGGCAGACATGGAGGTGGGATCAGGAGAGGCCCATGTCAGGGAATCCTGGTCAGAGGGAAGCCTGGGAATAAACCCACAAGCCTTCCCACAGAAGAGTTGGCTTTAAACATGCGTGAGGACCACAGGAATACATAGAGTCCTCTCACAAGAGTGACCCAATCCTGCGGTGGCGATGGGTAAGGCACATGTCAGAACCTGTTGCTACCAGGAGGAAGAGGAGGTCAGCAGGACAGAAGGTGACTGGCCCCTTCCCTAAGCAGCAGCTGAGCTACCAGGCCTGGCTGAGGAAGAGAGGTGGAAAAGGCTGAGTTTCATGAACATCCAGCGTGGGCCCCCACAGGCTCCATACAGTTCTAATTGCTGACGTGAGACAACGTTCATCACTTATAGGATCTGTAAACTTTTTTTTTTTGAGATTGAGTCTCGCTCTGT